>CAEGAD010076193.1:0-13986 GCA_903067055.1 Poeciliopsis paucimaculata
ACCAGCACCAACCAGACTGAGTTTACTGGGACCAGCACCAACCAGTCTGAGTTTACTGGGACCAGCACCAACCAGTCTGAGTTTACTGGTACCAGCACCAACCAGACTGAGCTTACTGGGACCAGCACCAACCAGTCTGAGCTTACTGGTACCAGCACCAACCAGACTGAGCTTACTGGTACCAGCACCAACCAGACTAAGTTTACTGGGACCAGCACCAACCAGTCTGAGCTTACTGGGACCAGCACCAACCAGACTGAGCTTACTGGGACCAGCACCGACCAGACTGAGTGTACTGGGACCAGCACCAACCAGTCTGAGTTTACAGGGACCAGCACCAACCAGTCTGAGTTTACTGGGACCAGCACCGACCAGACTGAGTTTACTGGGACCAGCACCGACCAGACTGAGCTTACTGGGACCAGCACCAACCAGACTGAGCTTACTGGGACCAGCACCAACCAGTCTGAGCTTACTGGGACCAGCACCGACCAGACTGAGTGTACTGGGACCAGCACCAACCAGTCTGAGTTTACAGGGACCAGCACCAACCAGTCTGAGTTTACTGGGACCAGCACCGACCAGACTGAGTTTACTGGGACCAGCACCGACCAGACTGAGCTTACTGGGACCAGCACCAACCAGACTGAGCTTACTGGGACCAGCACCAACCAGTCTGAGCTTACTGGGACCAGCACCAACCAGACTGAGCTTACTGGGACCAGCACCGACCAGACTGAGTGTACTGGGACCAGCACCAACCAGTCTGAGTTTACAGGGACCAGCACCAACCAGTCTGAGTTTACTGGGACCAGCTCCGACCAGACTGATTTTACTGGGAGAAAACCACAGCAGAACTAAGAGCTGGAAAGATAATTATCATTTATGCCTGATCTGAAAAGTGCGGTGTGCAGACCTTCTGGAGTTTATCTCTGTTCTGCTGACTAAAACATCTCCAACTCAGGGAGGCTGCAGTCTGGACTTTGATTAGGCCGCTCTAACACATGAATCTGCTCGTTGCCATAGTAACGTTTTTATCGGGGAGCATGGTAGTGGCAGCACTGTGATGTGGGCCTGTGTCTGCAGTTAGAGAAGGTTGGAGACAAAATGTCTGGACATGATTTTATAAATGAGTTTTGTTCACTGAAACTAAGAATTTCTTTTTTATTCATTTAAAAACAAACATTTTCTCTTTTACCAAACAGTCGATTCTTAAAAGCTGCCAGAGTTTCATGTTTTGTAGAAACGTTGCTAAAAGCATCAACTCTCTGTTTCTGTTTTAATAGGCAGAAAAAACAGGACATTCTGAGGGCTAGGGGTCAAAGGTCAATGCCCTTTTTCTTCTTTAACACTGAAATCGCTGCTTTGTATGTAAAATCACTTCACGTTTCTGTGTGGGGGTCAAAGGTTGAGGACAGACAGAGGACATGATGGACAGTCGTCCGCAGGAACTCACGCAGGCATCCCGCTGCAGGTTCTGCAGGAAGTGCTTGGAAGGAAGCAAGAAGTGGAAGAGGTAGCGGAGGCCGTCTCCACGGTAACAGCTGTCCACCACGGCGAGGACCTGAGGCAGCAGGGTGGGGGCCGAGGCCTGGAAGGGCGGGAAGACGGCGGCCAGCGCCTCCTGGACGCAGACGTCCACAGACTCAGAGTCCTGCAGGAGACAGAACAGGGAGAACATGTGGACCTGGACCGGACCAGAACCAGAACCAGAGAGGAAGAGGAGCACTCTGAGCTGATTATGACTTCCTGCTGTGGATCAATAACTGATCACTTAGCAGGAGGTCAAAGGTCTGAGCAGACCACTTCACAGAGAACCGCCCACTGAGGGTCCTGGTTCTGATGGTCTCCAGCGCGGCGCCGTGACATCGGGCTCCAATGTTCCTGATGCTTTCAGAGGAACTGGTTCTGGTTCTGCTGGGTTGGACGGATGCCCGCCGGGCCGTGATTCATCCTGATGGTAGGACCGGTTCCTGCAGGGCGTGGAGCAGCAGGTCAACATGTCCCAACATCAGTCTGCAGGATCCGGGCTCCCTGCTGGGTCAAAGGTCACGGCTCCCTAATGAGGAAACCTCAGGAGGCGTGTCCTCTAGTCCTGCCAGAGAGCGGTGAGGAAGATGAGGCACCTTCTGTCCTCTGAATGAAAGCAGCTAGAGCTTCTCCAGAGAAAAATGGCTGACGTCGTCATGGAAACATCAGCGCTGCATGCTATGCTAGCTTAGACGATGTTAGCAGGCAGGAGGCGGCTCAGTAGTCAGAATGAAACCAGTGAATCTGAACTGACTCAAAAAGGATGAGATCTTTCATCCACCAAACTTTCTCCTTCCTGCCTCCAGCACAATGGTCTGCTGCAGCTGCTTAACTGGTTCCCAGTTTAGCCAGCTCCTACTCTAACTGGTAGCACAGAGCACAGATACAACATCCTGCTAACCTTCACAATAAAAGCTTGAATTCTAACAACGTTCTGCGGCTTATTAAAACCCGGCGTAGTTTCTTCTGGATGCTTAGCATTCAAATGTTATTGAAAGCAAACAAGTTTCAAAAACTGAAATTTAAAAAATAAAATCCATTAAAAAAGATCAAACTTTGATTTAAACATATATTTTGAGAGTAGTTCATGGAGTGTACACAATGGTTGAACATACATTTATGCAGCTTTTCAAACCTAAAATGAGTTGAAAAAGACTTTAATGAATTTTGTTCTTTTCAAATCGAGTTCTCTTCTCCAAACATCTCAGGCCGAGACTTCCTGAGGAAAGAAAATAGAGAAAATCTAAAATCAATTTTAGATTTTTATTATTTTGAAAAATCTAAATAATAAAAAAGTAGATTTTTAAAAAACACTTGAAATATTTTTTCTAAAAAAAAATTTTAGAAGATAAAATCTAAAACAAAATATTTTGCAAAAGGTTAAATTTACAAAAGTCTTTTTAGAAAAACGATTTATAAAAGTTACAAATAAAGTATTGTAACTGGTCCCCTCAGGAGGGGAAGGTGGTCTAGAAAGCAGAGTCGGTCTGCAGCAGCAGAAGTGAAATGGGTAACAGCTCACACCGTCGAACAGCAAAACCCTGCTGACATCATCATCATCAGCCACAGCCGGCGGTGAGCAGAGCAGCTTCCTGCTGTGATTACCTGCCATGGTTCTGTGAGGCGTGCTGCGGCTTGTCTGGAGACGCTGCAGTTTCCTCCCAGGGATTAAAGTTTCATCTGATGTTATCACATTCCAGAGGCGCTGAGCAGGAATGAACGGCGCGCCTTCAAGATGCCTCCGCAGCTTACCGAGACAGGAATGTTCCAGACAGCCAGGCTGCTGGGACACCAGAACCAGAACCACCAGCCCAAGTCAGAGGGAGCAGAGCCTGGGAACGGGCCACTGATGTTCATAAACAGTCTCTCAGTTCAGAACCAGGATTTTAAAGCCAGGGGAGACAGGCATGTGTTCTGATCAGGGTGGGATATTGTGGTTCTGATCCGAGTCCCAGTCTGACCCATCGGTACCGACTGCCTCACCGCTCATGTTCTGGATGCACCAGTGTCCTGATTTCTAACAGCACCAGAACCTTCTGCAGGTTTCCAACCAGGGAGAAGTCTGATGTTGCAACTTCATCTCACTTAATGGGCTAACAGTAGCAAGGGCTAACAGGAGCACAGGCTAACAGTAGCAAGGGCTAACGGGAGCACAGGATAACAGTAGCAAGGGCTAACAGGAGCACAGGCTAACAGAAGCAGGGGCTAACGGGAGCACAGGCTAACAGTAGCAAGGGCTAACTGGAACACAAGCTAACAGTAGCAAGGGCTAACGGGAGCACAAGCTCACAGTAGCAAGGGCTAACAGGAGCCCAGACTAACAGTAGCAAAGGCACAATTAGCCTGTGCTAGCTGTTATCCTGTTAGCACATGCTAACAGTAGCAAGGGCTAACGGGAGCACAAGCTAACAGTAGCAAGGGCTAACAGGAGCCCAGACTAACAGTAGCAAAGGCACAGTTAGCCTGTGCTAGCTGTTATCCTGTTAGCACATGCTAACAGTAGCAAGGGCTAACGGGCGCACAGGCTAACAGCAAGGGCTAACGGGCGCACAGGCTAACCGTAGAAGGGGCTAACGGGCACACAGGCTAACCGTAGAAGGGCTAACAGGAGCACAGGCTAAGGGGAACAAAGGCTAACAGTTGCAAGGGCTAACGGGAGCACAGGCTAACAGTAGCAGGGGTTAACGGGAGCACAGGCTAACAGTAGCAAGGGCTAACGGGAGCACAGGCTAACTGTAGCAGGGGCTAACGGGAGCACAGGCTAAAAGTAGCAGGGGCTAACGGGAGCACAGGCTAAAAGTAGCAGGGGCTAACGGGAGCACAGGCTAACTGTAGCAGGGGCTAACGGGAGCACAGGCTAACAGTAGCAGGGGCTAACGGGAGCACAGGCTAACAGTAGCAAGGGCTAACGGGAGCACAGGCTAACAGTAGCANGGGCTAACGGGAGCACAAGCTAACAGTAGCAGGGGCTAACGGGAGCACAGGCTAACAGTAGCAAGGGCTAACGGGAGCACAGGCTAACAGTAGCAAGGGCTAACGGGAGCACAAGCTAACAGTAGCAGGGGCTAACGGGAGCACAGGCTAACAGTAGCAAGGGCTAACGGGAGAACAAGCTAACAGTAGCAGGGGCTAACGGGAGCACAGGCTAAAAGGATCAAATCCCATCCCACTGGTGTCACCTTCCAGTGTGAGGGGGGATTCCCACATGGTGACGCCGTCAGGCTTTATGTTTCAGACTTGAGCAGGGCCGACCCGACCTGACCCAACAAGGATTACTTTCTGCTTCTGAACATCTGGACAAACGAGAGGCCCGAACCGCAGAGACATCTGACCCGACAGGCAGCGTGAAGACGACTTCCAGAAGGACCCAGAGCGTGGAGAACACGATCCACATGGTGACGCCACGTGCAGCGACGTGAAGCGCAGCAACGCAACGCGCAGCGACGCAACGCGCAGCAACGCAACGTAAGAACCATTGACCTCTGACTGGACCCACGTTAGTTCTGGTTCCTGTTGTGGCTCCTTGAGCAGGTCTCAGCATGTTTCCATCAGCACTCCCAGTTTACCTGACATCTCCATGGTAACGGCACTTCGCCCTGCTCAGGTGTGTGTAATCGTCAAAGTGAGTCACTGTTTTCGCTTGTTCTGTTGGCGAAACAAAGAGTCACTTCAGAGTCACGCTGGAGCCGATGCCGGGTTCATGTTCTGGTTCTGAACAGAGCAGTAGAAACGAGACATGGGAAGGTCGGCGTCAGGAGTGGATGGTCATCGTTGCCATGGTGACGATGATAAACTACAGCCCGATGCCTGGAAATAACCAAAACCTGAGGAGGTTTAGTTTCACTACTTTGTTCTCTTTGGTTCAGCAATAAACATGAATCTACTTAAAGAATAGACGCATCTTTATGTCATTTCAATTTATTAATTACTTTGATTTGTTTTACCAAATTAATGAATTTTTTATGTTTTTTTACACCCATCCCCAGCTGGAACCTTTGTATTCACATGTTTCTGGTACGCCTCTAAATTTGACGCACAGCTCCATCGGTAACGATGGAAGCATGGGGGGGTTCATGTCTGCCTCTAAGCGATCTGATTGGTCGCTGAGGTCTGTTGCGCTAACAGCAGTTAGCCAGGTTTCCTAATAGAAATAAAGTTTTCACTGCAGCCCATATAATAACCTGCCCGGCTACAGGAAGCTCTAACAGGTGGTTCTGTTCGGCAGAACCAGAACCAGGCTGTGGATCGTGATGCTCCTGTTCTGAGCCAAAGGTGGCAGAACCTCCCAGTCTGACTGGATCGGCTCAGCTGCAGGAGTCCCAGTTGACCCGCCTCCACCTGTTACAGAACTGGACCATGGACTGGTTCTGCTCCACCGGGCCAGGTTCTGTTGGGTTCTGGTGTTTGACCTGACTTTAACTGACAGGTCTGAGTGTTTTGCTGGTCCTGCTGCTCACAGCTACACACACACCTCAGATCCAATATTGAATCCCACACACACACACACCCTGGAGGAACCCAATACCCCCGCTACCCCTCCAGCCGGGGGGGTATTTTTTATTTTTTTCTCTCTGCCCGTTCTCAGGGACAAAACTTGACCGTGCTTTGAATTATGTGGTCCTATCGCTACTGTGTTACACAAAAGAAACCAAACCTGAAATGCTTTGTGCCTTTTTATGTTTTGTTCAGTCGCTCCTCCCAGGCATCACTGAGGAATTCTATATTTTGCTAGAGAAAGTTAAAATGAAAAGAAATCCTTTTCATTTTAAGCTGCTACAGGCAGTGTGTGTGTGTGTGTGTGTGTGGGTGTGTGTGTGGGTGTGTGTGTGTGTGTGTGTGTGTGTGTGTGTGTGGAAGCCTTACCATGCTGTCTGCAGTGTGTT
Organism: Poeciliopsis paucimaculata; assembly: GCA_903067055.1. NCBI lineage: Eukaryota > Metazoa > Chordata > Actinopteri > Cyprinodontiformes > Poeciliidae > Poeciliopsis > Poeciliopsis paucimaculata. The sequence continues at coordinate 6,414 of CAEGAD010076193.1, forward strand.
GTCAGGGAAAATTACTCCAGTTTGACTCCATGATCCCAGTCTGTCCCAGTCTGTCTGTCCCAGTCTGACTCTCAGAGCGTCTCCTGCCGTCAGCGTGGAGCGCTACGCTCCGCCTCCCAGCTGTCAGCCCTTCACAGACCCTCCCTCGGCTTCCTCCCCTCTGCTGCCCCCTGCTGGCTGTGGCAGAACCTACAACCCAAGCTGGATCAGAACCTCACAGGGTCAGAACCGCAGGAAGAGACAGACTTCGGGATCATTTTACCTCAGTAAATAAGAGCTAAATGCTTTTCTTGTGAAAACCATGTCACATGACCAGTCCAACAGAACCAGAATGAATCGGAACAGCGGGTCGGCTGGTGGTTCTGATGCGGGTCGGGACATCCATGACGGTCTCTGACTGGAAACCAGTGAACAGCACCAAGAAGTTTGGAAATATTCTGCTTTAACGTCACAGACTGGGACTGAACTGGGCCACTCCCAGTCAAGCTGACCATAGCAGAGCAGCGCCAGTGCTCCCAGTGCTGGTTTCCATGGAGCTGCTGGGAGTCAGTATGTGGTTTCCACGAGCCACAGAGAAAAACATCTTTCAGGATCTCTGAGGGGGAAACCAAGCGGCAGCAGCACAATGAGGCTGGTCGCCTCTACTGGGAGCATTGGGGACATGCAGGAGCCTGTCTGATGGGACCAGAGAAACCCAGAAACATCCTTAAAAGAACGGTTCCTCTTCCCTCATCAACGCTGTGTTTCCAGTTAACCAATCAGATCAGGAATCTCATCAGGGTTCCAATCAGAAAGCCAGAACACACACACACACACACACACACCCACACACCTAAGGGGAAGGCATACACACAGACACACACGCACACACACAGACACACACGTTTGCGCAGCTATCTTTGCAGGGACTTTCCATTGACTTCCATTCATTTCTACAGCCTAAACCCTAGCCCTTATCCTAACCCTAACCATTACATGCCTAACCCTAACCCTAACCAAAACTCAATTCACACCTTTCTCCTAAATCTGACCCCTGACCCAAAAACAGCATTTCCCCTTGTGGGGACCAGGCCTCAGTCCCCACAAGGAGCAGTAGGTCCCCACAAGGTATTAGAAACAAACACACACCCACACACACACACACCTGAGCCTGCAGCTCATTGTTCTCATATTTTTGAAAACATTTGACAGTGTAACTCTGTCTTCATGGGAACCGCTCTCTGGATCAGAACCAGAACCAGGACCAGAACCAGGCTGGAGACCATGATGACAAGATGACAACCTTAAAGGGATCCACAACCTTCTGAACATGAAATATCTGCTGAAACAAGCTAACGCCATCATCTTGGGAGCTACTGATGCCTATAGTAGCAGGAGCTAACACTATTAGCTAGAGCTAAAGACATTAGCAGGAGAAAAAGAGTTGCTAACTGAAACCTCCTTCAGTTCGTTTCTTTCTGGTTGGATTCCGGTTCAGACTGAAGATGCTCACACTACTCTGTGCAAAAATCCCTGTTCTGGCTAGACAGAGCTAGCGCTGTAGCACCTAGCATATGTCGTCTACAAAGAAAGCAGTGCAGCGTAACCAACATGGCGACGTTCATCCATCCATCCATTTTCTTACACCTTGTCCCTAATGGGGTCAGGAGGTGCTGGTTCTTCGCCAGTAACGTTCTGGGCGAGAGGCGGGGTCACCTGGACAGGTGGCCGGTCTGTCGCAGGGTAACACAGAGACAGACAGGACACACAACCACACACACACCTGGGAGAATTTATACAGACCATTTAACCTGACAGTCATGTTTCTGGACTGAGCAGGAAGCTGGAGAACCCGGAGAGAGAGAACCAGCATGCACAGGGAGAACATGCAGACAGAAAGACCCGGGCCGGGAACATGGCAACGACTGAGACCATATTTTATTCAGCCTACAGATTTGTTTTTGTCTAGATTTTATGAATAATTAATGAATATTTTTTTAACCTGTTAACTACTAACGAGTTAAAGCTGCACTGTTTTACCTTATTAAAAAATGCTAAACATTTGTTAAAACTGTCACTGTGTGAGACAGATAATCTGAGAACAGATCTGCTACAATCACAGCCAGGAGGTGGGGCTTAGCGCTGTCAATCACTTTATGTACTCACTGCTCAATGTGCTAACAGCAGAGAAACAACTTACTTTACTTCTATGTGTTTCTGGGATCAGGCACAGATGATGTCCGGCATGTTAAATAACACATGTTGTGTCACTCTGTGCCTAACGCTCCTCAGCAGGACGCCAACTCGCAAAAAGACACGTTCAAGGAACACAGGTAAACAGTAATATTCAATGACATCTAGGAAATATCAATGATCAAGGCAGGAGACAGACACAAAACCAAGCTCTGAACAAACCACAACAAAGAATGAACTTATTATAATAAATGAAACAAAATGGTGGACAGGCAAACTACAACACACACAAACAGCAGCAGCACTTCCACGAGCGTCTGCATGCTAGCTAGCCTTAGCACTGATGACAGGCTGGCTGTGGTGAACCAGCTGTAACAGAGCAAGGGGGAGGGTGTGAGCAGCGCATACACAAGCATGACTGACAGTGGTAAGATTTTTCTCGTTCTGACTGGTTGTGGCTGAGCGGTGTATTTCTGCAGTGAGAACTGGGAGCACTGGGAGAAGGAGCCGTCAGCACAAAGTGAGTTTCAACAGAAATATGAAAACGTTTTTAATAAAAGTAACAAAGTGCAACTTTAAAAACATGGCAGCTTTAAAACATTCCTGAAACGTTCCATCAGTTTCCATAAAGATCATCTGATCCGCCTCCCAACAGCACCAGTACCAGCCTGCTGCTGGTTCCAGTTCTCACCTCAATCTGAGCAGCGGCAGCGGCTGGGATAATTTCTGGATTAAACCATAATCTGTCAGGGAAAATTGTTATTAATGAGTAGAGAGGGGAACTCAGCTTTATGAGGCTCTTATTGTGAAGTTCTGCTAAACATATGCCCTCCTGTTACTGGGAATCAGTCCAACAAGACAAGCTGGTAACCAGTTAAACCATTAAACCAGACCTGGAAGCATCCAGTTTGGTGGTTCTGGTCAGAGCTCTGCAGGTCAGCTACATGTTTCTGCTGATCAACAGGTCAGTAGTGTCTGACTGCAGGACATCCCTGCACCACCCGGGTCCGTCCAGCAGAGCCCCCAGAACCACTCAGCAGAACCAGAACCAGAAAGGATCAAAATTAGGAAACTTCTGCAGCTCCTCAGCAGCAGCTGCGTGTTTTTCTCTCAGCCCACTCAGAGCCTGAAACAAGAGAAACAAAGCACTCACCCTGTCTGGACTTCAGCTCGTCTCAGACTGGACCGGGCCGCTCCAAACCGGGCCGCTCCAAACCTGGCCCCCCCAGAACAACAACAGGCGCTCCAAATGTGCAGAGCGAGGCGGCGGAGCAGCAGCATGTGCTCAGAGAAGCAGCAGCTCCCAGCCTGCAGCTCACACAACTCCACCCTCCGACTCACTGTGGGAGCATCGCGCTCAACTGCTAACACACACACACACACACACACACACACACACACACACCCTCTTTCTCTCTCTGTGCTGGCAGCAGTTGAGACGACATTCTTTGGACAGAAGATCTGGTCTTTAAATAGAGCAGCAGAGCCACAACAACTTCAGGTCTGCAGCAGCTGAGGGGGAGAACGTTCTCCACACGGGAACCAACCGGAACGGGAACCAACCGGAAACCAGAACGGGAACGTCCTCCAGGCAGGAGTCCAACATGTCTGGTCTTCACTTGTAAGTTTGAAGAAGCAGTTTTATGTAAAATCACCTTTCTGATCTTTGTCATGTTTTAATGTTTTTCCTGCTGTGTTGCTTTGATCCTTTCATATTTGAGAAATCATTTCATCTCCATGGCAACCATTCAGCTGCTAAACCTCTGGGTCCCACCTTAGAAGCTCCTCCCCCTCTCAGCTCCTTCAGGCTAGCCAGCAGCAATTAGCAATCAGCTACTGAGCTCATTATAGGAGCTGCTGCTCAGAGCAACGCTGGTAAAAACATTAAAGGGTTAATAGAGGAGTCATGTTGCGACAACTCCCAGGAGGCGGAGTTTCAGGTACAGTAGAGCAGGAGCTTCTTAAAGAGACAAATGGTAAATTATGAAGTCAAACTTACTTTAGGTCATCTTTTATACATACAGCACATTACAACAGCAGAAGGCAGCAGTTACTGATAGTGCTATAAATGGAAATGTGTGTCTGGAAAATACATAAACACTAATGCTGTTCTGACACCAGCACAGCCCGTACAGGCAGCATCTTGAAAGCATCTAAATGAAGGTGCTGCTCTTCTTCATCGTGGTGTCCCACATGGCTCAGCTCTTACTGAACAGAAGATGGAGATGATGACCTCTGAAGCCTTTCTTGTTGCCTCAGGTATAAAACGTGCACAAAAATGTGCAACTCCATATTTTACATATTAAAAAATTCGTAAACAAACACAAACCTTTTACCTGCAGTGAAAATGTGCAGCAGCCACACAAGCTTTCTTTGTGGACAATAAACTACAAAGCACCAAAAATCACGGGAACTGAACCCGACTCCCCCCAGTTATTCAGACCAAGAAGCATTGAGCCTCATGTCCATCGTGATTTTCATATCTTATTGTTCAAACGTAAACAGTACGTTGTGTGAATGTGTGTGTTATCCTCAAACAACACACACACAAAATATCTAAAGTAAAAATGAAATGAAACCCTCCCTCGAATGTAAATGTAATGCCTGTAGGATCAGCAGATTAACGTCAGACAGGTTAGATTACTGAAGGTGATCAATAGGTTTGATTAGGTGATCAGGTGTGTATAATCTCAGGTATATCAGTAGCTGCATCAAGGTGAGTCGCTACCTGAGGATGTTTGGCTCTGATGGAGAACATGGAGCCATTGATCAGAGATCATATTGATCTGCTGGTTTATTGGCGTTTAGATGAATCCAGACTGATCATCCTGGAGCTCTGAGCAGAACTTAATGCAGGTACCGGTACCGGTCAGTCCGATAGATGTATGGACAGGTGGATAGGTCAGTCATCCAGTCGAGTTTATGAAAAGGAAGCATCTCCAGATATGATAAATAAACATGGAGGGATGTCGGCTGGTTCAACATGATCCCTTCGTTTAGCAAACGGCCACATCTCCCCTCACTGCAGGGGGCGCTGTCACACTCTGCTGCTCAATCATTTACATTTGGATTTACTTATTTCCTCTATTTGGATTTTTTACTTTACATTGAAATATATTTGTTTTTGGTGAGGTGACCTCATGTGCTCTGGTAAAACACAAATTTATATTTATATAACTATACAAATGTATATGAAATAACTAGGGCAGTTATACTAACACACTTGGTAGAACTGTTGCCTTGCAGCAAGAAGGTCCTGGGTTCGATTCCCGGCCCGGGTCTTTCTGTCTGCATGTTCTCCCTGTGCATGCTGGTTCTCTCTCTCCGGGTTCTCCAGCTTCCTGCTCAGTCCAGAAACATGACTGTCAGGTTAAATGGTCTGTATAAATTCTCCCAGGTGTGTGTGTGGTTGTGTGTCCTGTCTGTCTCTGTGTTACCCTGCGACAGACCGGCCACCTGTCCAGGTGACCCCGCCTCTCGCCCAGAACGTTACTGGCGAAGAACCAGCACCTCCTGACCCCACTGCAATGGTTACTGGGACAAATGGCGGCAGCATTTCGGGTGTTTAAGACATATTTATGGAGGCGGACCAGCAGAACCAACTGGAACCAGTAAAACCAGTTGCTGAATATGGAAGGAAGACCTTCCTCCCAGCATGAAGACAGATCCCATGGCCCGGCCCGGATCCTCCGGTTCTGGTCCAGTGAAACTGTCCGGAGATCAGAACTGGAAGCTAAACCAATCACATGGATCTGATCGATCTGGCAATGTATCAGTAATAATCAGGGCTCGGCTCTCCAGCTGTCCTGTTGGTTCGAGTTCCTGCTGGTCCTCTGATGCAGCCATTATGCGACGCAGTGTGTCGCCGCTCACATGACCCATCTGTGGTTCTGAACGGCAGGTGCTGGTAACCAACAACAGGCAGCAGCTTTGCCCCGAGCGCGGCCTGGCAGGCAGCTCATCAGAGGAATGTGAGCAGGTTTTCCGGCTCAGGGAGCGATGAGCGGGCAGCCAATGAGGCGCCGGACGAGGCCTGCAGCTAAAGCCCAGAAAAAAGCTTCATTCCTGAAGCTGATCCCCACAAAAACACAGAGAAACCTGCAGCCGCAGCAATTCCTGCAGGCGCACAGTGCAGGTGGGGTCCAACAGGAGAAGCTCTGGAACACTAATTACTACACCACCACTTTTACAGTGAAACCATTGAGTAAAGTGACGTAAGGAGACCAGCTGACTGCTTGGCCAGCTTAACTCATCATCATCATCATGGTGGAGCAGGAGGCTTCCCAGCAGCAGCAGCCATGCTGCAGCAGCAGCAGCAGCCATGCTGCAGCAGCAGTTTGGGGATCGGAGCACCTCTGGTCTCGTCGTCTCCGTTCCTGCTCTGGTCCGCCTCACAGGCTCAGCCTGCAGGAACGGCCCCAGATGGTCTGCTGAGCAGGACTTGTTCCCACATGTCATTAGCTGCATTCCAGCAACATGTTTATTCACATTTTGAACCATCGCATAGAAAAAGTTGATGGAAACTGGAAAATTTGACATAAATTTATCAATTTTATGATAAAAAGTTATTGTGCTTGCCTGAGGTGGTTTTCTGAAAGAGTTGCAGGAAAGAGATGAGTTTCATATCCTAACGAGGCGACCACTGCCCTCTACTGGTGGGATTGTGCCTCACCAGAGGAACCAAACCCTGAGCCTTTAAAGGCAGCCATGATTACTTATAAAAATAAACCTTATTTGGGAAATATTTATCTTAGATGTAAAAACAATATAGTAATAATACTATAGGTTATTTAGTTTTTATAAATTTTAATAAAATATTGTCACAGGAATGTCGCAATGCATTCTGGGTAAATGACGTGTAACGGTCCAACTGGCTCCTCCAGTGATGAGTAACGTTATTAAGGCTTTTTAATTTGGACCGGAGCATTGAAACCGACCAGAACCAGAAATAACAGGTGATGAGGAGGAGCATTTCCTGCAGTGATAGCTAGCGTTAGCATTTCCTGCCGTGATAGCTTTGTTAGCATTCCCGGCAGTAATAGCTAGGTTAGCATTCCCGGCAGTAATAGCTAGGTTAGCATTCCCGGCAGTAATAGCTAGGTTAGCATTCCCGGCAGTAATAGCTAGGTTAGCATTCCCGGCAGTAATAGCTAGGTTAGCATTCCCGGCAGTAATAGCTTGGTTAGCATTCCCGGCAGTAACAGCTAGGTTAGCATTCCCGGCACTAATAGCTAGGTTAGCATTCCCGGCAGTAACAGCTAGGTTAGCATTCCCGGCACTAATAGCTAGGTTAGCATTCCCGGCACTAATAGCTAGGTTAGCATTCCCGGCACTAATAGCTAGGTTAGCATTCCCGGCCGTCTCAGCACAGCATTTATTTTTAGCTCGTTAAGGTAACGAT
>CAEGAD010076201.1:0-52955 GCA_903067055.1 Poeciliopsis paucimaculata
TATATATATAGCCTCCTGACCACATTGCAAATTGACATAAGCCGAGATGGTACAATCTGGCACAGTCATGTAAACCTGAGAGCTCATGTTCAGCAGTGTGAATTGTTACTTATTAAATAAAAGCTGATAAATCTCATCATAGTTTCTTTTTTTTTATTATTATGATTATTTTACAACTTCTAAGATGGCCTTTATTGTTCTGTTTCCTTTCTTTTTCTTATTTCAATGAGATGTCTTTCTAAATTTCTTTGTTAAAAAAGAAACACATAATTTGATAAAATATATACTTTCAAGACATTTTGGGAATGGCTGTAAATGACATTAGGGTATAAGAAAAAACATGGAATCAATTTAAAATCAACTCTGTATGTGAAACAGTAATTGTCTCCTTGATGAAACCATTAAAAGGCTGCTGTTGTCATTTATTTCATATATAAAATTTCCTTTGTTTTTCTTTTCCTAGAAATTCCCCTAGGTTATGAAAACATGTGTTTAGCTGTGTTGTTTTCCTTGATGGAGGCTTGAACTTGCTAATGTGCCCATTTACTTAGTACTTTTTCTTAGTATTTCTTTCACATCGAGAAGTGCTATATATTTATTTATGCCTCTGTTTTTAAGTGTCACTGTCCTTGACTGAGTCATGACATGAAAGACCACATCTCACCATTATATATTTAATATAAATTAAATATAGATTTAATTTATATTAAATCTATACAAACAGATTTATATACTGATTTTTTTGTTTTCCCATAGAAAATGTCTTACTTCTTTAATACTGCCTTGTTCCTGGAAAGAGCCATTGACGGCATTAGTAATGCCATTAACTTTGTGTTCTTTCCCTTTACTCCACTGGTGAGTACTCCTGGATTAGTTCTTCTGTGCTTAGCTGTATCTTCTTCCTCCACTATGTCATTGGCAGAGTTACTACTGCCATTAGTTGTGTAATTTATAATCTATTTATTTTTTGTATATAAAGTACTCCTGGTTTAGGACTCCAATGTTAACAGATGTTATATAGTGGTTTTGTTCTTTCCAGCAGAATGGATTTCAGTGTTTAGCTGTCTCCTTTCAAAAAGAAGCCATTTTATAAGCTATTGTGTCCAACTTCTTTATTATTAAAGAAGTTGCTTCTCTTTCTTACATTATGCTGCAGTCAATAGACAAGTCTCTCTCCTTGCTGAAGGAATTATCTGAGCTATTGCTTTTACTTTTATGTATAAACAAGGCTTCATTGTTTAGCTGTGTCTTTCCTAAAAGAAGCCAATATTGGAGGTATTATGCCCACTACCTAGATATACTGTCTTTATTTCAAAGTACTGCTGGGTCAACACTTCATTGTTTAACCATTTAGTGTTCTTGAATAGAGATTCTGACTGAGACACTGATGCCATTATGTTTGTTTAGTCTCTTTATTTATTTATTTTATTTTTTTTTCAAGAAAGTACATTTGACTGAATGTTTTACTTTTTAGCTTTCTTGAAATTAATTTGAGCCTGTTTGTGTGTCAGTGTGATGAAAAAACTTGTCTGTGACTTGTCTAAACTGAATTAAACTAAAATGCTCAGCTTTGAATGTTTAACAGCTATCAAGAGAATATTAGTGAAAAATAGTCCATCCATCCATTCACCCATAAATCCATAGGTACATTCTCTTCCTACTACAACTCTTCAGATCTGTCTGAGGTATCCTCAGGTCTTCTAACACCAGGAACTGTAGTCCCTCAGGGAATTGTGGTTCTGCTCCAAGGTCTTTTTCCTATTGACCATTTCTGAACCGCCAACAAAGCAAAGCACCAGGAGGTAACTGATCAGATATTAGACTCACCTCATCAGACTCCTTTCGATGTGTAAAAGCAGCGGCTCCACTCGACATTATCTCGAAGGCATAGAGCCCAGACATGCTACAGAAGAATACCTTTTCTGCTGCTTGTATCTGGCTCGTCACTCTGCAGAGATAACAATTCTTTACATTGTTTTGCTTCTGTTGAAGGGAAATTATTTGAATGCTTCGTGACCTTTTATATTCCAAAAAAGTTATTATTCCTAAGTCCATAGATATGAAGAAATCACAGATATTCATAATTCTGTTTATTTATGTTATGAAAAAGTTTTTATTTTACATATTATTCCAAACGCAACACATCATAGGCCACAGTCTTTTTCTCAAACCACCAGCTTCTCCTAATCTCTTTCTCTGTAAATGTTTTTTTTTTTTACTCTTTCTTCCTTATTCCCCAGATTCAGTCAAACTTTGCTTACAAACAATGGCAGGTTTTACAGCGAGTCCTCCGCTGGCTCACTGGGAGCTTGAGCAAAGACTCGGCCTCTGGTCTAATAAACGCTATCACCTTGAAGGCCAACTCTTCTGTTATATCTGAAGACATATTTAGGTCACACTGTTCTTTGTTTTACTCTTTATGGGCATGTATTCAGCTACTATGCCAAGATTACCACTGGCTAAATGAACCCATAGCCATTACAAAGCCCTGTTGTATGACTCCTGGAAATGTAACTTTTACTACCAATCTTTTTGAAACCTTTCATTCAACCGTGATATATTGCAATAAAAGCTCTTTATTTAAGAAACTAAAATTGTCCTGTTATGTTATTATTAGTAATACCAGCAATTTTCTTGTCATGTCAACTTTAAAACATTTATTGGGAGAAAAGCCTAATGGTGGTCAATTGATAGAGTTGACAGGCGATAATTTAGTTTTGTCAGGAAAAATTTGTTTCAAAATGAGTTTTAGCGCCATTATGCCATTAAAGATTGAACTTATATGTTTTTTCACATGGACCAATGACTTTTTGATGAATCATGGACACTGCTGTGATGTCTTACGATGAAATTAGTGGATATAATTCAAGAAGGTAATTATCATGTCATAAATGTATTTTATCTTCTGCCATTTTTCTTAGCCATTCTTGATTATAACTTTGTGTGATCCAATCAAGTATGACCCCAGAGGAAAACGTACAAGAAAGTGAGCCGGAAACAGAAAATGGGAAGAGGACTGTCATTCAGTAAAATTAGCCCTAGGCACATAAACCAAAGTCAGTGAAGTCATAAAAGGGGGGTTGATTAAGCTGTCATAGTATGCTGTTTCCAAATTGCATTTCAGCGTTGCTCAGAAAACGTGGCTCCTTCTAATGACAGGTGATAATTCACACGCATGGTTGGAGACAGACATGCTGTTTTCTGTATTTAAGGTTTTGAGCCTCTGAATCTGGATAACAGTCACGTTCGTCATGAGCTGTGTAGCTCTGCTGGAAATGAGGCAGATAAAATGGCCGGAACACACTTCTGCGCCTCTGAAACACCGTCGTTCTCTGTGTGTTTTTGTCTTCAACGCGACCCCGCCCCGAGACAATTTTTTGGAGCGGCAAAGAGTGATGAATGTGTCTGTTGAATGCAGACACGAGGCTGGTGGGCTTTGAATTGGCCGGGACCACAAAGACACATGATGAAAATGCATTACCTTTCTGATGTTTGTGAAAGTAACTGGAGAGCTCTGCAGGTTACAGTAGAAACGATCCTAAAAGGAAATGATGAAAAATGTACTATGCCATATGCTCAGCCCCCCCTCCAACCCCTTGGTCTAATGTTATTTTCCGCCCAGGAAGATGAAAACATACAGCATAAATCATGCAGTTACCATGAATCCACAAGGCCTCCCCAATTCTGATTATGTTCTAGCCCTACAATCTTCTGCAAAGCACTCGTTTCAATCTTTAATATACACTCAAATAGTATCCTCTTTCCAAAAGCAAAACTCGTTATCACACATTGAGATGTAATAGAGTGACTCCTCTTGATGTTGACACTTGAAATGCTTTGAACACATTGACTTATTAAAGAAAATGCTTCACTTGTGTTTGACACATGATGAATCACAGAGACTACTGATGATAGTCGCAGCATTAAAACAACCTGTGATTTTACACGACACACTTCAAGTCTGAAGTTTACATACATTTATCATTAGCATGAATCTCGTTCATTGTGTTCTCCTTGTCAGAAGTAGAAGAGCTCATTTGACTTAGTCAGTTTCTTGGCACAAACTCCACTTTTAAGTATATTCCATAAATTTCCAATGAGGTTGAGGTCAAAACCATTCCAGAATTATAATGTTAGTCCGCTCTACTCATTGTATTCGATTGCATTGGTAAAACAGAATATCCAAACACCAGCTAATAGAAGGTGATTTGAGTTGAAGGTGAATCATTTCCAGGTATCCCTTCATTTTTATTGTTTTATTAACTTTGTTAAGTTCCACAACCCTATAGGTAGTGAAACTGAAACAAAGCATGATTCTGTTACCACGCTTGGCAGCTATTACAATGATCTTGTGTTTTACTGCAACATCTTGGCTCCTCCAAACATTTTCTTGTTATTGTGACCGGTCAGTCCAAACTTTGTCTTTCTGAACATAAATATCTTCTACAGAGAGGTCTCCCGTTTGTCCATGAGGGAAGCTGCGGCTTCGAGTTGTGTTTAAAGGTGTCTGATTTGGAATTCTGACTTGCTTCACATATTCAGAATTTAACTTTTTTATTTAAAAATCACATGGTACTTTCTGTTGCTCTAGCACATAAAATCGCTATAAAAGCATTGAAGTTTGTAGTTGTATTTTATCATTAAGAATCAGAGAACCTTCATGTGGAATGAATACTTTTACAAGACATCCTAGTTTGGAAATATATTGATGGCCGTTATGGTTTTCTATGACCTGCTAGTAAATGTTTAACTAAATATTAGAGTAAGTGTATCAGTGTAATATTTGAGCATATAATTCTGGCCCTTCAGAAATTCATTTTAATTCTACTTTCTTTTTTTTAATAAAAGTTACATATTGTATGATCTTTACAGCCAGAAAATGAACATGTGGCATTTGTTGCCAGGATACTGTATATGACTGAAATCATCTGTGCTTTGATGATGCATAGGGTGCACAGATCAACACCTCGGATGGGAGCCTCTGTAAGAGGCAACTCAGTCATTCCACATAACAGTAGTTTCATTAAAAGCCTAGAGTTAATATAATATTCACCTCCATGATGAGTTTTTGTTCACCTCTGACCTAAATTGCTTGTGATTAGATAAACCAAAACATAAAACATATACATCAGGCAGTTCCGGTTGGTTATATTTTTGTTTTAAAGCAAGAAAGTTCATAAAATTGTTTACGCTTTCTAAATTTAAGTCGGATCGGTGAATATGTACAGTTAAATTAGAAGTTCTTGTACTACTTTTAAGCTATGTCTCAGGAAAAAAAATCACACACAGAAAAAATAATAATTTGTTATTTTTGAATCAAATTGATTGATTTGGCCTCAAGCTGTTCATATTAGAAGACAAAAAAAGCTAACTCACCTGCAGAATTTAATTATATAAATAGGGACTGTAAAAGCAAAAACCCACACCCACTGACAACAGCTGACAGTACCAAGGCCTGTATGTTGGTAATATCTGTCAGCAGGTTATGTTAATGTTTTGGCAAGGCAGACAGGTGGCAAGCAAGAGACAAAAAAAAACTAAAAGATTAGCAGACCTCATTTACTTCCATTCTAATTGCCATCTTTGAATATTTTCACTGGAGCTGCTGAATTTGATCATTTTGTTTTTTCTCGATGGAAAAAACATCGTGTTAGTCACATGATCGTAGTTAAATAATGCTTGTTATTAGATTAATGAAGCCATTTGCAATAATTTCTCAGCATATTGCTGCTTGTGTTAATGCCAGGTTTGGATAATCTCATGATTAAATAAAAATGGGTCAAGTCAGACACGTCTGTTGCAGTTATGTGCTGCAAATGTCTGTGGTGACAATGTGTAACTGAAAGACTTGCACTTGGTTTAACAATCTCTTTAATATTGAAAACAGTTTCGGAGCTACTGGAATGTATTTTTAATGGCATAAATAGATGGAAATAATTATGCATGAGAATATGCAAAATTTTACTTCAAAGCTAACTGTAATTTTTATATACCATATGCATACATTTTTTCATAGCGTATACAATTGATTGAAGATAGTCTTTACCTTCTGTGTGTATAATTTTCTAGCACTTCAAAGTCATTTCCAGCACTGTGCTTCAGTATCTACCTGCCAAACCCAAATACATATCAAGTTTGATTTCACATGACCAAGAGTTGATTGAAATTCATAAAAATGCTACAATGTGCTCTGCAGCGCTGTGGTCTAGAACCTGTTTGAAAAAAAAAAGAAAAAAAAGAAAATGAGAAATCGTTCATCCCACTGATGTTAAAGATAAATTTATTAATTGAAACAGCAGTCTATCAAACTGTAATTGTAAGGCCTCTTTGTGCTCATTTAATGAGAGGTAGGCCCGTCGCTGCAGAGCGAAGACGACCAAGAAGCGGTAAAGGAAAGAACAATTTTTCCAACTGGTTCAACTCCTTTTATGTTGTTGGACAGCTGTGAATAGATTAAGGACTGGTTCATCCGACCCCCCTACATTTTTTTTTTTTTTTTTTTTTTTTGCAAAAACGATGGATTTTTAGAGGCATGTGTGTGAGAACAGGAGACAAAGGGAGAATGACAGACATCCAGACAGCCTGACAGAGAGAGCTGGCTATTTCCCGTTGTAGTTGGCATAGCTGGGCCGAGAGCACAGCGGTGGTTTTGTTGAGTCCCGATATGGCTCAGCGGCGCCGACAGATGCACATTACTGGCTACCCAGCATACCTGCCAGTAAACAGTGCTTCACCATTTAGCAGTGATTATGGTGTTTCAAATGTCATATTTATTTCGACATGTCTCTCCGTGGAACTCATCTTGAGTTTGAGTGCTTGTGAGATGAGCTCGCTAGTGTGGTTGTTAGTTACTTCCTGCATGTTGAGAAAGCTCACATACACAGAAGGAAGAGAAAAATATATAGATCTGCATTGCAAGTAATTTAGCCAATGGGCTGCTTTGTTGTTGTGAAATAACCCCTGTTGTTTGTGACATGGTGCCACATTTAGAAAAAAATACAGCCCTTGTGTAAAGCATCTCCTTCCAACAATGTGCACATGTAGCCTTGAGGGTCAGTAATGTAGAATCACTTACTGTGTGTGCACAGGGGGTGGGGGATATATGTGGTAGCTATTTTGCTGGACTCTGCCCCTAGAGCGGTGCAGCCCTTTGTGTGAAATGAAGCAGTAACACAAAACAACGCAGGCCCGGTAATCTCTAGCTCTACATCCGTTGAGCAACATCATAAAACACATTCACATAGGAGAGTATTTACTTTTGCTCTCCTTTAAATCTTAAAAAAAAAAAATGAATTTGGCATTTTTGAATTAGTAGGGACAAATCACAATTTGTCCCTGATAGATAGATAGATAGATAGATAGATAGATAGATAGATAGATAGATAGATAGATAGATAGATAGATAGATAGATAGATATTTGTTACAGTTCAATTACTGCTATCTATCTTAGCAGACAGTATCTGATGAGGAGGTGAAACGAGATAGAATGGATTGGTGAAAGGCAAGTATGATAACAGTGAGGATCGATCATTATTATTATTTCACCATTTCACCAGTGGATGGTGGCACTGAGGGGAGTCCAGGTGAATCTGGATGTGACACTGAAGAACAACATGATGAAGGTTTGTTTTTCTCCAAGTTTATCCAAACTTGGATGTGTAAGAGAGCAGGAGGGTGTGAAGGCAGGTGATAGGTAGGGAAGAGGGAGCTGCCAAGGGTGATGATCAAACCAGGTGAGTATACATGTAAGATTGCTCGAAGGAGGAAGTGACTTGAGCCATCCAATAGCCTCAGCTGCAGCTCAAAGAAAAAGTCTAACTTATTTACTTAGTCAATAATTTTCTGATTTCTAAGTGGGTAGCTAAAACTTTTGACAATAAGAGCAAACAAATATTCGTATAGACTCTGCATGGCACAACTCTATTGAATTTAAACTATTGCTTCACTATGGATGGTTTTTGTGAATGTATCATAAGTGAAAATAAAGTATGAAATCAAAGAAAAAAAAGACCAAACGTTTAAAATATTTTGCTGCAACAGAATTTATGCTTTTTTCCCGCTCCCTTTAGTAACGAGATTTATCTAGTGTTCCATAAAAAATGTGAAGGATCAGAATATTTCTTCTGCTGCTGCTCCAAATTTGCCAAGGACTTTGTGGATTTATTGTGTTGAAGAATTTGTTCTGCATCTGCTTGTCGACCAAGAAAATATGCAAAGTATGTGCTTGTGTGGAACGAGGTTGTGTGGCCTGCAACTACAGCACTGTAGCTTAGTCTTCATTAGATCGGAAATATACAAGCCCTCAGTCATGATTTATGGGTAGCACTTTTATTTTAGGGGGGGAAAAAAGTCATTCGACTGAAGTTCAATTAGAATTTTGTTTTTGTTGGTGTTGTTTTACTGAAGTATAGTAGCTAGGGGTTGATTTACATTTTATCACGCCCAACCTGTCAAGGAAAAGTGCATAAACTGTTACAGCCAATAAAAAATTTATGGACAACTAAATAATGACTAATAGCTCTTGGAAGGAGATCAGGAGTTGTGCACCTACAGTGTAATTTGAGGTAATATTGGCTGCCAAATGGAGTGTGGTTGCTGCTTTCACTCACTTTCAACTAGAGTCTGCCAAACACCACGGCACACCTTTGTTTGAGCCTTTTCACCACACCATTAAATCCCCACAATCTCTATGTCACCTAATGCAAATGACAATTTAATCAAATCAAGACACATGTTTTATTCTCATTAGTGCCTAAAACGAATATTGTTTAACTTGGCTCAAGTCATTCTGTAATCTCTATCAGTCATTTTTAAGTTAATTTACTGCTGACTTTGAGGTTTTTGCTGAGGTAAGCAAAATGTTGAACACATGCCTGCACATAATAATTTCCTCTCCACTGGGTGAAATTATTCAGCTAATTTGCTTGCTTTGCCACAAACTACAGCTATCGAACGTAACAGATTTCTACCTTACTGGTACAGAATTTTCCATGACGCATGAAATGTGGACTCATTGCACCTTATTTTCTCTCTATGTTAGTTAACCTTATGAATGCTGAAGGTGTTAAACAGCTCACTTTCTAATTTATTAATAGAGATAAATAAGCAGCTAGAGTATTTATTTACTTAAATAGTTGTAAGGAAACTATTTAAGTAAAGGTGCAACATTATCTTTTGTGGACTTACTTTAAAGTTACTTTTGTCAACTGTTAATGCTTCTAATTGCCTACATAGACCATACTGATGTACTGTATGTGAACATCAGTATGTACACAAACAATATATACAATATTTACAAAAAGCAGTTTTCAAATTATTAACTTCTTTTTGAAGAAAATAAAATATCAAAGCCTTCTGGATTTCTGTGATTAAGCTCATTTCTTGAACTTGAACTGAACTCAGTTTGGCACGCTACATGATTATTTACTGCCAGAAAACAAAAATAACAAAATCACCAGGTAAGCAGGATCAATCCAACAACACAAAGCAGGCAAACAGACCTCAAAAAGCAACACACCTTGGTTCGATCCAATGATTTTTAAAACTGAAAATCATAATAATTGATATCTAGTAGCTTGATAAAAGTTTCAAAGTAATTTTTAGGACTAAAGAAAAGCACAGTAAGCACCATTATCCATAAATGGCAAAAACCTAGAGAAATGGTGAACCATCTCTTCTTCTACCAACATTGCTCCAAATGTGCATCAACAGCTCACTGAAAAGGTGGCATAAGACTCAGAAGGACAGAAGAAGCACTTCAGGTGCATCTGTCAAATATAAGAAAAATGATTATACAACAAGAGCTGGGAGAGTTATTAGCCCAGCTCTCGGTGATTCTAAAAACCTTTGGGAGAATATTGTGTGTAGTGATGAGACAAAAGTGGAAGCTTTGGGAACTTATCAGTCCTGTTAGATCTGGATAAAACTAACATAACATTCAGAAAAAGGACATTCTGAATGAGATGAATGCAACAGTCAAACATGGCAGTGCTGGTGTAATGGTTATGGGCTACTTTGCTGTTTAAGAACCTGGAAGACTTCCCATAACTGACAGAACCATGAATTCTGGTCTCTGCAAGAAAATAAAGATGACTGTCAGGACACAACCTAAAGCTAAAATGTGGCTGGGTTATGATACAAAGCACAAAAGACAGTCTGCAAATGACAAGTGAGTAAGAAAATAAAGCTGAACTCACGAAAAGTGCGCTGAATTTTTCATTACTGCAATAATAAGCAAACAGAAGGAACAGAAAACAGAAAAATATAATTATGTCTGAAATACAGTCACTTTTATGCATTTAGAAGACCTACAGAGTTGCACCATATATGAAGACATATTTGCATAATATCTGTATCAGCCTCCTTTTTAGAGGAATAACTGTATAATTACAGAGGAACATGCTGTGTGTGGTCTGACATGCATCTTAACCTTTCCATCACACCCAATACCATCTAGATGTAATGTAAACAAGAAACGACAGCCAGACAAGAAATCATTCGTGAACGAAGGAGCAACAGTAAAACTTAAAATATAAAAACAATTACCGTATTCATGGTTGCTATAATAACAATTCTAACAATATCCTTTTGGAATAAAACTATACTTGGTTACCAGCCAGATAAAGTTTTATTTACTGTCCATTAAACATAACTTTTCTGAGGCTTCACCACAAACACAAGCAGAAGGCAGTGAAAGTGAAGCTGGAATATTTCAACTCCCACCAAGAGGGAAAAGCAGCTGTATTTTGGACTTTATAATGGTGTAGGGAAAGCTATTTGAAGATGTTTGTGTCCTGCTACATGCAGAAAGAAACAACAGAAGTAGCCTTCCCCACTCAGCTCCCACTATAGCTGCTTTCCATACATTTTGCCTACAGTTGACTTCAAGCCTGTTGTATGCGGTCTTCAGAATTGTCTGGTTTGTGATTTTTCTTTTTACATATTAGTGTTGTAGCCTGCTTGCATTGGGTAGTACTGCTAAAATATTTACATAGGAATAGAGAGTGAAAAATTAGGGAGAAAGCGAAGAGCTAAAAACAGTAATTTAGTTTAACAGACAACGTTGACAAGTAAAGCTCCTTCAATAATAATACCTCATGCACGGTTATTATTTAAACTTTCATAAATACAGCTGATTTCAGCCTGACACTTAACCTGCTCATTCATGTGTCTGTGTAGTGGCTGTATTATTATGACCCATTTTTTGTAGGTAATAATTTTGTGTAATGACAATTAGCATTTTTGTCAAAACACAATAAGTAGGAAAATAAGCACATTGCAGTATCTGCTGAGAATTATAATGATGTGAACTTTAAAATTAGTCATCAAATGTTTTCAGCAAAAAAAAAAAAAAGAAAAAAAAAAGACAGTAGTCAAGGTTTTTAAAGAAGAGTTTTTCTTAAGGGGTTTAAATATTTATATAAATATATTGTCATGCTCATCCCCATTCCCTGAAGGACATTTGATGGTAAATCCACAGTTACTAACAAAAATATTTTTTTATGTAAGATCTTGCTAACCAAACACAGACACAGCAAACAAAAAAAGAAAACTGAGATAGAATGTTAATTACTTAATCCTACTCGTGTACAATTTACTCACAAACATGTTCTTATTTACCCATAAGGTAGTGTTAGAATTGCAGCACAGCTACAGTAGGAAGTTAGAAAGTAAGAAAGCTGAAATAGCAGTTACTGTAGTAGAAGTTGAGGGACTGTATATGAGACGTTGATTTATTTTTGTGAACAGAAATCATTTAAGCATATAATTTTTGTAGTTCTCAATATTAGTTCTGCCGAGGACATTGTTTTAAAACGGGACGATTATTGCAAGTATGAAGGAAATTCTATCTGCAATGACACATGTTGCAAAGCTCTGGAAATGAGAAGCACTACTATAGGCACTAGTATAGGACAAGTGCATTCAAAGTGTAAATATTTATTGTATGGTGAATCAGTTCTGAAAAGCTGTTGAAGAGTTGTCTTCCTACCTATCTATCCATGTTTGCCCACAAGAAAAAAAATTGGAGAACTGAAGTATACTAGGTGGAGGACATTGACTATTGTTGGCTCTTAACTCAGCCCAACAATTGCTGTTTGGGCAAACATGGTGCAATAAAGAGGGGTTTTTTTTGCCTTCACTAAATTAACACAGGCTGCTCCCTGCCTGAAGCACACAGAATGAAATCCATTTTTTCTCCCCCCATTCACTGTGTAGCTGTATTGAGTTGCTTCTAACATTCACCAAGTCTTAGTTCTTAGGTATATTAATCCTCTGCAGTGGGTAGCACAAAGAAAAGTTTTTGTTGAATTGAATCTTGGATTAAACATTTCAAGGTTGCGATAGTTTGTGTTATAATTTTCAAAAGTTCCAACACAGTTCTCTTCTATATTTACAGCTAGATACAGCGTTACCATGGCTCCTTTAAAATGTGTGGTATCTTGAGGTCAATTCATTTGTATTTCAACGAAGATTTCATCATATTTGTGTTGGAGTCATGGCATTGAGACGGTGGAAAAGGATTCTTCTCCTGAAAATTGACGTTGTTTTCTACTTACCTGGATCTATAATTAAAGCCAGCGTAGGGGCTTAGCTTTGAGCTTTAACTATGCCAAAAAAAACAACAAAAAAAACCATAATTTTTTTGCAAAAGGATTTTAGAGGCAGAAACTAATGCGTATTTTTATGTTAAACTATCCTGGGACACCAGTAGTTGGACTATAACTGCACAGACAAAAAAAAAAAAAAAAAAAAAAAAGACAAAAATGGCATATTAAGTTAACTCCCAAAAAAGGTAACTGTATATGTTTGTTGCAAAATTCTGATTTAGTGATCATACACTGTTTAGACCAGCCTGCTCTAAACAAAGACTGACAGCCGAATAATTATGGTAGGCACAATGAATGACCTACAGGTGGAATTATAATGAAAACAACAAGATGGATGAAATAGTTAACCAGAAAAACAGACTTCAAATGCAGAAGACAGCAGATTCCCTGTTAGCCCCGGCATTTTTTATCTTAGCTGTTTTCACACATAAACTCTGTATATTGACATCAGAGTCAGGTTGTTCAAACACACCGACAACATAAGATTGCTTGTGCAAGAGGCATTCAAACCTCTGCCGAGCACACACAGGAAGCACAGGAGGATGCTGTGCAAAACTACTGGCTTGTTGGTAATGATGACTGTGTTGTTGAGTTTATTTCAGCGTGGATGTATCTAAAATAGTAACAAAAATGATCTGCTCTCTGACTCCACGACGCACTGGCAATCCTTGAGAAAATAGGGATCTTGTATGGCAGAGAGTTCGCCGATGTGAGGGCGGCCGCCAGGACAGGAGGAAAAATAGGAAAGGACAAGAGTCTTCAGTGGCATCCTAATGATGAAGTGTATCGGAAAAGAAGAGTGACAGATGGCAGTGGATGGAAGAGATTCCAAAATAATGGAGGAACAGAAAGGGTCTGTATGTATGAATTTACAGAAAAACTATAGTAAAAAGACAAAGAAGAATATATACAGCACCCTCCACATTCAGTTTAACCTTAAAAACAAATTGTGTAAAAAATTAACTAATTAATACTTTGTTGCAGCTGAAAATTCATGCTGAAAAACTCGCTGTGAGTTTGGTGTCTGACGGGACAAAACTCTGCTTCCCTGCTGTCTGATCATGACATTTTCCAATTTTTGAAAACATGGCAAGGTGAAATTAACAACTTTAAAGGAAAATAGATGTAGATAATCAAGTGAATGAACAAACTAAAGTACAGGGTAAGTAAATAATTGGCTGGGACCAACATTTCAATCAAAAGGAAAATCTGGTGGTTCTGTACAGAAATCCCTGTGCATTCATTTGCTGCATGTTTGTAAATACATTACTTGACGGTTTATTCTATTAAAGCCATATTGTACTATATGGACCCCTTTTGCCTTCAAAACTGCCTTAGTTACTTCTAATGAATACTCCTAGGTTGAATAAGATGCCATAAATTTTTGTTCCATATTGATGAGACATCATCATGCCACTACTGCAGATTTGAAAAGTACATATACATGGGCTGAAATCTGGTGGAGATAACTAGAGTATAATAAGCAATGAGTTAAGTCACACACTTGTTCAATGTACAAAATAACTGTTTTCAATAATTTGATGTTTTGCACTGGTGCATTGACTTCTGGAAGCATCCGTCAGGAGTTTGGTACACAGTATTCACAAAGGGGTGGGTTCCAACAATCAGGTAGACTGTGGAGTGTAAACAATGCTTAGTTAAACTAAGCATTGTTTAGTTTAACAATTCTATTGTAACACAATAGAATTGAATCCCTGAATTTAGGGATTCAGAAATTCAACTGAATCCCTAAATTCAGTTGAACTGCAGTTGAAAATGAAACTCATCAGGCAAGGCATTTTTTCCTAATATAATTTTAGCCTTTGTAAATCATTCACCTGTTCTGACCTGAAAGGACAGGCAGCCCATGGTCGTCTGCTGCTGTAGCCTATATGTGGCTTTATTTCAGAGAGTTTGTTTTCAACTGCAACAGGTTATTTTTGCCACATTCATAAATGTAAATGAACTGAATTGCTGCTTTGTGATTTGCATTAGTAAGCAATTGAGCATGTGTACTTAATAAATGTACATAGTTCACAATGTATTTAGAAAGTATTACATTTTTTTCATTTTGGGACCCACAAACTATCAGCTAAGGTGAACGTAATAGTTTTCAAGCTGATTCAGAAAAAACTAATTCATGTAGGACAATGACAGAAAAGTTCTAGATTCTCAAAGGACAAGATAATGTGCTCAGACTGACTAAACACAAAGATTAAAGTCGTTCCACAGTTCATTATATGCATGAAAAGGCATTCAGCCTTTAAGTGACTGTAAAAGCAGAACTCTGTAACAAGCAGGACTGACATCTGATTCCTGGACAAAGGAAGGAAGGGTGAAGGTGTGTTTTTATGGAAGAAAACATTACCTTGTATATCTCACAAAAAATAGGGAGATAATAAATTAGCAATTTATTACATCACGATTTGCATGCCAAGATATGCACATGTATTAACCTGAGCTTAAATGAAGTCTTTTTTATGCAAGAAGGAGTTTATGAAGACAAAATATTGCCAAACACTGATCTACATGAAACAATCTGTCATTAGTAAAGCAAATATAAGATTATGAGACAGACGAGATGTTGACACAAAACTAAATATGTACAGTTTTGTCTGTTTATTAACTGATGTTATGATTAAAGGGAACCTATTATGTTATGCTTCCTTTTAAACAAGACAAGATAAGTCTATGGTCTATACAAAACATTTTCAATTAGTTTTTTACTCAAAATCATTCGTTGATAATGAGATTTCACTTTGCTCATTTCTGCCTATTTTGAGCGCCTTTCAGAAGAAACTGTTTTGGGGCTCTGTCACTATTATGTAAAAAAGCTGCTGCTGGCCGTGTCACCCAACACAACATTTACACACTTTATACACATAAAAGTGGTTGCAAACAGATGCAAAATTGTGCAACGGCACATCTCTGACCCTGATTCAGACCCAGAATCAGAACAAGAGTCTCCTGCATGAACAAAACACTTGTCTTTTTCAGCAGCCATTGTACACATTCAAATGTAACCAAACAAGGTCGTGAGCAGAACTCCGCTTGGTGAAAGTTTGAGGTTAGCTTGCTTTGCTAGCCAACCCCAAACCCATTTATAAACCTCCCATTTATAAATGGGAGGTTTTTGAACCAGCTTGTTTTTTTTGTTGTTCTTGTTTTGGTTTTTTTTCAATTTCTTTGGCACTATTGGCTTTTATTATACACTAAATTAGCAGGAAACAGGATGGAGAGAGAAGCAAGACATAAGGCAAATGGCCTGAGACCAGAAGTTGAACCCAGGACAACTGCGTAGAGCAGTGGTGCCCATAGTCAGTCCTCGAGTGACGGCATCCTGCATGTTATAGTTTTCTCCCTGGTTTAACACACCTGGATCTAATGATGGCTCATCAGAAGGCCTAAGAAGAACATTGACATGCTGAGAAGGTTGTTACTACCACCAGGGAGAGAACTAAAACATGCAGGATGCCGGCCCTCGAGGACCGACTTTGGGCACCTCTGGCGTAGAGGTGTGTGCACCACTTGGTGCACACACTCTACCAACTGAGCCACCCAGCACCCCAGCTAATTTTCTTAACAGCAAAAAACATTAATTTAGTGGCAAAAAAACAACTGGATGTTTTATTAAATACTTGAATTGTTTCTAGAAACAGTAGAGACCCAAATAGAAGCACAAAAACATACAAAAGGTTAATTGTGCATAATAGCTTCAGTGCTTTTGTTTAAGTCACTGAAAACAAATTTATTTTAACTTTGCTTTGGAGACAATCAATTGAAATCGGAGGCAAAATAGACAAAAAATGACATCTGTGCTTGGTCAATTAATCCTGTTTTGTGACAATGTTTCCTTGCAATATATCTTATACCCTTGAAAACACTCCTTATTTACCACTTGTGGGACCGTTTTAGCCAGAGTGACCAATACAACCTTGCTGACTTGCAACAAATTCCGGTTGAAAAAGGGAATGCTATACCACATCAGTGTTTGATTCAGCTGGTGACTGGCATGAGGAGGAGGTGCACAGTTCTTCCATGCACCGCTGAGGTCCCTGTTTGTGAATACAATTTTAATTGGTAATACCTCTTGCTTCTTTAGACCTCAATAATTGAATAAGCAACACCAAAAAAGAGTCAGCAATACCGTAAGCAATGTGGTATGCATAACTAGCTCTGCTGCTCAACTCACAAATGCATTTTCGTTGTGAATAAGGTGCATTCAAAAGAAAATAAATAACATAATACGACGTATTGTCTAGAAGCATAGTTTAAGCTAAGAGGTAGTCGAACACAAATACTTTTTTGTGGTAAGTGTGTATTTATGTTGCATTAACAGACTGCAGTTAATTGTAGACATATTTAGCGATTACTCTACATGGACTAAAAAATGCTTAGACTGATTGCTGTTGATACCTAAGGTAAGATGGGCTGAGGATTTAGATGGGTGCTGGGATTAATTACTTGCTCCAAAACATTAGACTGGTTAACTGCATGGCCTCAAGTATTAGATAAGACATCCAAAATATTAAAGGAGATAAGTGGTATGTCAGGAAATTACAAGGACAAATAAAATAATGATCAGAAATTTTCTAGCAGAAAAGAGCAACTGTGATTGTTACTCAAATTTAGAAGCTTTTAAAGCAATGCTTAATACAACTTTGTTCTTCTTATTTGGACAGTTTGTTTCCACATTTATCTTGTCATCCAATATTTCTTGTTTATGACTTGGAATAATAATTAAAAAAAATCAGTCTACCAACCAAAAGTAAACTTCAACTATCAGTGCTGTTAAGCCAACAGGATTCAACAATCTTTCCTAAAAGCAACATTTACCTGGTGCAACAGTTGGATGCAAGTTGCAAGCGCATACTGAGGTGGTCGTGGCTGAAGCAATATGGCACAAATGAGGTGAAATCAATCAAGTGCACATCCCCACTCTGACTTTTTCAAAAACTGATATAAAAAAATAAAACTTCCAACTCTGAATATTTCATTCCAAGGGATTTCCAGACATCCCTGCGTATGTGTTTAAAGTGAATCTCTCCTCCTCAATCTAAATTTACTTACCTGCAACCAAAAACTCTTTGAAATTTGGCTCTGCCAACAGACAAGGAAAAAAATTGGACATCATCGACTTTCCTGCTCCCTGTTGAGAAAGAGACCACAGTGATGCTTTAAACAAGTGTTCATCTACTGTTGGCATAATGAAGACAATGAGGCGGTTTTAGCTGTTCTTTGTTTTGACCACATAAATTATTCATCCGAGCCTATTTTGTTTGTATGCTGTAAGTTCTTACTATACCTGCTGGCTTGTGGTTATATTTGCACTATTGAGGACATAACTGAATCAAGTGCTCTTCACATTACTGCCTGAGTAATGTAGTTATGGCATTGTCTCTTCTGACACAAAAAAAATTAAAAAAAATAAAAAATGAAACATAGGGGGAATTTAAATAGGAGTTCAATCTCCTGCATTATATGCGACTGTTTTGCTCAAGCTATCACTTCTCTTTTTGCATAAGATTGCACTTAATGTATGCAAATGCAAACATGTCGATATAGTCCAACAGTTTGAGGCAATTTTGCAAACACAAATACAGCATACAAAAATGTGAAAATTGTGAATTTTGCATAATACATCCCTTTTAATTAGAACATCTGGCTGCATCATGAATTGGATTGGTGTTTTTTAACCAATAAGGTATTTTCTAGTACTTTTAAGAATCTTCTTTTGCCCTAGATGGAACAGTTAAATTGGGAAGCAATGGAGCAGTTCACCTCATTACAGTAAAAATTGATTAAACATTAATCACACCTCAATTGTGGAGATTTTGTCTGCTGTGACAGTCCTGCTCTGTTTTTCTAAAGTCAGTGACACAGCAGCTTATTGCGTCACTTTTTACTCTCTTTCATTAAAAAAGTCACCAACTTTCAGCAAGTGGTATTTCTTTTTTTATTCTCAGACAGAAAAAGCTTTGATCTTTTAAAATCCAAAGAAAGTATAACTATCCCTGAAATGCGTGCTTAATGCTTCAATTAAATGTATGGGAAGCTGTTCCATTGCACAAAGTTGCTATTTGCTCTTAATTTCTATGCTTGGGACAGACCTGCCATTGTGACTAGTTTGAGATTTAGAAGCACGCACAAAATGTGGTCTGTGGGATATATTATCTGTCTACCAATTGTTCATGTGTGTTTATCAAATGTTATCTATTATTCATGTAGTATACAAACAAGGCTTATCCTATTAATAATATATATCATCTTAATATTTAATACTTTAAACTCAATCTCATTTACTGTAAATTTGCTGTGAGGGTTTTTCTTCTTGTCCCTTTTCAAATGTTATATCAAACAGAATTTCTCTTCCTCATAATATAAATTGTTAAAATCTTTGCTGACATACGCACATTGCATGTAACAACTCACCTCACACATTATCAGAGTTCAAAAAAGTACTTTGTCTCATAAAGCAAAATGGTATGAGAAATAAAGAAATCTAATGCATCTAATGAACTAATCAGTGAAACATTTTCCCAAGTCATTTCAGTAAAATATTTAAGCATAATCCTCTGTAAGCCACTGTTGTAGTTTTAGCCAGCAGACTGCAGCCCCTCTTTCATCATTAACCTTTACCTCTTTTTTAAATTACGGTATAATAGATTAAGGTAATCTTTTGCACTGCTTAGAGGAGACCTTATGAACTGCATTTAGTTCATCACTTTTTACAGTCTACTGAAGATAAAAAAGTAATTTCTAGTACATACAAAGATAAGGCTAGAAAAAGCTTCCATTTTCTTCTCCTGTATGGCATTTTGAACTTAAAACACAATCTTTTACACTTGTATGTGTAAGTCTTCCAACTTTGGAGACTTTTATGCCCCACATATGTATTCATGATTGTTTCAGTGTTGTTGTCTAATTCGATTCGCAGATGAAGCATATCACTGCCATTGCCATAAAATTTTAGCTCAGCATCTTGGCAGGTGTTACAGCCTGCCTACAATAATTCAATAAACCACAAAGCATATCCTAAATAGTCGTGGACTACCTTAAACATGATTTATTCTCTGTAGCTTAATATTAGCGAGGAAGTGAGGGGGAGACGTGTTCCTGTTGTGTTTCAGGTTTAAGACCGTGTGGTTGACAATTCTCCAGCCCCTGCAACCATAATGGCATTCTCAGATCTGCCTCTAAGTGACTCATCAGCCTGCAGGCCTTGTGACGCTTCTCTTCCCAAAACAAGCCTGCCTGCTCTGACGTCTCTTCTGGGGATGGAGATTTCTGCTGAGACCCAGAGCATCACAGTCGTTTTACTTCAAGAATGTTTTCTTCCAGGGAGGGGAAAATTGTTGCTTTGCTCACCGCCGACACACAAAACACCTTGTACTCGTGCACCATTTTAAGTGATCCCACGGGCAATTCTAGTGTTTTCACATTGCATAAAAACAACAAGCAGTCAGGTTTTGGCTCAAAGTCTGAAGCAGATTGCTGAATATCAGATACACTGCAGAATTTCACCAAATAGGAAGCACTCACTGAAGCTAGTGGGGGGTGTAACTTGTTCCTGAATTCATTTTGTTCTTTTACACTGACCACATTCACCTTTTCCATTGTTCAACTTCTCTTGAGGTGATGTAGCCTGGGTGCACCCAATAAAAAAAAGTACCTGAAGAAATTAAATGTTCAACTTTATGCTCATATATCAAACCAACGAGGTTAAGTGCAAGGTTAAAGGGAGTGAATTGGTTGATCACCATCAAAGTAAAGGGTAAAAGGAGTTTAATCAATGACTTAGTACCTGCTTTTCCTGCTTTTTTTTTTGACATCAAATACATCACAACTTTCAAATTATCCAAATCTTAAAATATATTTAACATTTTTTTTAAAAACATCTACAAATTCCTTTCTTCCCAGAGTAAAATCTGACTCAGTTGCTGTACTTACATAGCTCAGTGTATGTCTTCTCAATGTTTTTGTTGCATTGTTCTTTTGATGGCAGAACCAGGTGCCATTTTATAATTTCTACAAATTGACAGCCCCGATGATCAGAGTTGGTACTAAATAGTAATATGTAATAATATGTTCTCTCAAGACACTGGTTGGAGGAGAACTTAAAAACAAGCACCGGATGGGATTGTCTACTGGTTACATAGCATAATAGAAATTCAAGGGATTGATTTTAACGTCAACAAAAAAACTTGAAAAAACCTTGTGATAAATAAAAATATATTGCCAGACAAAAGCAGCATTTATTTGTGCAATGCCACTTTATTCTAGCAAAACTCCTCTACACTACCTCTCTAGTCCTCTATGCAGTAAACAAGAAATAGTGAATGACTGAATGAATAAAACTTTGGAAGCACAGCTTTGGTTCAAACTGTTTTGTTTTTTTTTTTTGCTTCAGCTCTCTATTATACATCTATTATTTTACCATTTACTCCTACAAATAAAATGTGTTATTTGCTGCTGTTTATGTAACATCCTGTACTAATATGCAGTCCACTGATGATATTGTGAATTGAGTTTTTGTATGGGTTTTAGAACCTCACATTCTGTTTATATGTGTAATAAATAAATGGTCACTTCTCAAAAATGTAAACAAGTGAATGTTTGTGTTTGTTTGTTTATCCTTTTGGGGTTGTTGTAACACTGCCATTTTCCCTTTAAATAATAGGATAACTTGCAAGAGAAGCATTGCAGTAAGAAAGAAAGAGAAACCACGACCTGTACTAAATCCAAACTTATTGGGTCAGCTAGGCTAATTTTTTTCTGAAGCTATAAAGCACACCGCAAAAATAACCAAGAGATATTGGATATGTCGGAGGGAAAATTTGAGATTTGGGACCTTAGGGTTATTGGGCAAAACTTTTGAGTACTGTAGGATATCATCTGTGCAGCAGTGATATGAAGAGTCATGCGAAATAATGACTAGGCCTAAGGACTAGATGTATATTACAAAAGAGAAAAGGCTCCAAGCACCAAGCCTTAAGGCAAAGGTGACAGAATATGAATGTTCATCCGTTCTGTAAGAACTTGAATGAATGCCCACTGAGATTTGTTTCAAATAATCCTCCATGCCTGAAATGTACATTTTAGGCTAGACGGATAGTTAGATACCATTATTTACAATGTCCAAAGTACCAGTTAAGGTCAAATGATAAATGAAGACTGCATCAAAGCTCTAGTTGCCTTCAGGGCCTTGTGCGAAGAACAGGGCTGTCTCAGTAGAGTTGACTCAAGACAAATGCTGTGCAATGTCACTTATTTTAGTCAGAGGGAAACACATTTTTGAATAATAGGGAAAATAAATACAAAACCAATTTTGCATTTGTACCAAATTCTGCTAAAATGTGTTTTTCTAATAAAAGATAACAGAAAACATGCCAGCCAAATGAAAACCTCCTCAGCTGAGGTCACACTAAAGTTTGCAGTCATTATTAAAGTCTCAAAGGTGTATCCATTATGACATAGTGGACAGCCAAGCAAATAAAAAAGGAAAACAAATTAAGACAAAATGAAAATCAATGATGTGCCAAGGTGAAATGTGCATTATGGACCTGGTCTGATGGTTCTTACTAATGAAAAATAACAGCTGATAACAGGAAAAAAAACAAAAAAAAAACAGGACGCTCATCTCAAAAGAATAATGCAGTGGTGCAGGAATGGACAAAGGTCTTTTAACAAGTACCTATCTGTCGCTATATTTCCGAAATTATTTTCTCCCATTTGAAGCTAAAAATTCACAGTGCATTTCACAGGCGCTGCTGGCAGTGATTCATCTGCCAGCCGTGTTTATGGGAAAGTGCATTTAATACAGATTCCCCTGGCTTGATTCTTTTTTTCCGCTGCTGATGCCATTTGTGTTAGGGTGGTAGATGAGATGTGTCTCAGCTGAAACCACTGAAGAGACTTTGATAGCACTCTCCATATGTTCAGCTACACGAGTACAAGCATTGTGCAGTCACTTGAGTGATGAAAGACCCCATCACTGGTGAATGTTGCCAAAGCCTCATTAAATGGAAAAAATGGGTAGAGCTCTCACCATAGATGATCCTGTGATAGAGGTCGACGCATAATGTGAAAAAAGCTGCTACATGATATTTTATCCAAGTTCATCAACTAACATAACTGAGAAAATGTTCTCACATAAGTTAAAAATAAAAGCAAATCAGTCATTCTACATCTTCGGAAACTTCCAACAAAGATGCAAATATGTATGTTATGCAACTGTGCTGTTTACGAACTTAACAGAGTTCACTTTTGAACAGTGTCATGTCAGACTGTTCTGTTTTTTCTTTTTTTTTGTCTTGATGCAACTTCTTAAACTGATTTCAGGGAAACTATAGAACCTGTAGGCTAAGAAAACTGTGCCAACGTCTGTTTGTTTGAATAATGAACATGACCTGATAGGGTTGAGAAATGTGCTTTTCGCACTTTAATTTATGAAGCTTCACCTGAGGGTAAGAGAAAACAATATTTCTCATATGAATGTAGTGAAAAACATTCTCATTATGCAACAACAATGAATAATTGTGACATGAATGTGTGAGCGCTTACTAAATAGATGAAACAACTGATTTCCATATACTAGAGTTGTCTCTCAGTGCCTGGGTGGAGAGGAATGTAAACACTGTTTACTTTGCTGTTAACTTGCCAACCTAAAGCTGTGCATTATACTCATCTGAGTCACTAATCACTCTCCAGTCAGTCGTGAAGCCTGAAACAACACCCTCCTGCCACATAACTCCAGCTAAGCAACATGCTGGGGACTCGTTCAGCGAGCCTGCTCACTCTCTAATGTGCCATGAGCAGAAGGAAAAATCTGTCACCACAATGTGCCACACAACCAAAACATTCGTCTGAAAATCACGTTGCTGACTTTTGACCACTTTCATGGCTCTGTTTTACTTTCTTCTTCAGCACCCTGAGGGGATTAAAAAAGTCCGAATTTTATCTGCTGACGCTTCTGGTCACCAGCCAATCCCTAACTTAGTCCTATGTTTGTTGTTATTGCAGTACTCTATAGATGGTTGTCGTGGCCAAGTTGTTCTCCATCAAGCACCATTTCTTTATGATTCTTTCATTGTGAAGCCATATGCATTCATTTCGGAGAAGAGAGGGGCCTTTCCCAAACTACTCCCATAAAGATGGGGACATGCCCTAAATATGTATTTTCCCCATAATATAATCCCCCCTGCACCAAACTTTAAACTTTGCAATGAGGTTAGAGGTAATCCAGAGCTTGGATCCAGCTGCTCAATCATGAAAGCTCATTTCATAAAGTTCACCCACTGTTCTTTAGCAAATCTGAAGGCCACATAAAGTTTGAATATCTGTGTCTATCAACTCAACAAAACAGGCCAGAGCTGTAATGGGATGATTTAGAATTTAGATTAAATCATACTCAGGTAGTACACTATCACCACAACTTATATCTTATTTAGTCCAGCTCTAAACAAAATTGAGAATCTATGGCGATCATTAAAAACATAGATTTTTAATGCCCCATCCAATCTTCAAGTTGAGTTATATTTGCAAAGAAGACATATCTAATTAAGACAATTTAAAGGCAAGACAGTAGAGGACAGTGAATATCTGAACTAATTTATATACACCTCATCTGCGGTCCGAGCAATTTTATATTTCAGTGCGAAACAAACAAAAATGTTTTTCAATAGCAGCCTACATTTCTATAGCCTATGTTTCTTTAATTGGCTTAAAAATAATCAAACCCACTTTTCTGATGAAACTCCAAAACATGTATTATGTCCCAACCCCACATGCTCTTGTTCCCAGATCGGAGACGCAGTTCCCAGGGTTTCAAAGCGTACATGCTCCATGTCTCTTGGGAGAATTCCTCCTCATTGATGCTGCATTCACAGTTTGATTCTAAAGCCTAAAGTCATGTCCAAATTAAACTCATTGATATTCAAATCAAAATTAAGCAAAAATAGATCTTTCTATTTTAAGACCGCAGTGATGCAAGAGCTCGAAATACTCTGCAGATAATTAATTCAAATTAATTAAGGCCACAATGAAGGTATGTGTATTTTTGTTAGTCTTAAAAACACTCAGAAACCTTCACATATCAGACATAATTAACACTTTTCAGTCGACTAATCTGCACTTTTATTACTCTCCAAAGATGAACATAAAATGAAGAAGTTAAAGTATTTATTTCAAACATAACCCAGAACGCGTGGAAAGTGTAACAATGCATGCCACCTTATTATCATTCGATATGTCTTAATCACTCTTGCAATATCTGAGAGCAAGAGTACCTTATTTAAAATCTAATATAATTAGTTATTAATATGTGAATCTAAGCCAAATTTGATTATGTCCTCATTAATTTACCAATTCAATCTATACATTTCTGTTGTCACTTCCTCATTAATGTCTAAATCACACTTTGAGGCACTGTTTCATCTGAAGCTCTAAAGCTAAATCCCTTTTCTCTATTGACGTGTTTAAACAGCGGCGGGTGAATCTCAATCGAGGCCACTGAGAGAATCAATCCAGCACAGACAGGGTTGGTCTTTTTCTCCCTTTCTCTTCATTTTGCCGTGAGAACCTTCTGCACGTTCCCTGTGGGCCGTGCCTGTCTAAATGTAGACCCTCTCACTTGATTAAATGTGTCGGGAGCAGTTGGTCTTCACATCAGCGCCGTGTTGCCAGCTGCCTGGGGCCTTCCAGTGGGTGTAGTTTCCTGACAGCTTCTGGATTTGATCTCTGATCTCTGTTTCGTTCCTTCTTTTTTTTAAAAGACATGAGCACAAAATTACCAGTTATACCTTGTGATTATATACACTAACTCAGTTTTATAGACCTGATCTGTTTGGCATTAAAAGAAATTCAGGTTGAGTTTTTGATCATCTACTGGTTTTATCTATGTGTTGATTGGCGCTGGTGTGCGTGTTATGATTCTTCGGAGCCATTTGGCAAAATCAGCCGCAGGCAGAGAAACAGACATGTGAGGTTGTCTCAGCACAGATAAAACTGCAAGGAAGATGATAGCGATCTGTGCATTTGTAGCCTCCTTCATAATTAATTACAGGCTGGTCACTTTACAGTGTTGTGCTTTCATGACCTCTTCTGGAGTCCTGGACTTGAAGATTGTCTCAGCTTGGCATAGTTTTAATTGCATCACATGAAAAACTGGTATTTGTCCTATTCCTGATGTTTTTGCAGTAAACTGTCTTTTTTTCCCTCATTTCATACATTTGTGGAACACCAAGGAGGAGGGTTTGCAAAGATGACTGAGTATAAATTATAAAAATCACATGAAAAAAACACTTAAACAACAATACAGTGGATTTTAAAGGGAACTCAAGTTTGTGAGATGTAACTAAAAAGGAAAGTAAACATAAAGGAAAGTCAACTGAACTTAAGACAAAAGATCTATAAGAAAAAATGTACAACCCTAAATTAAAGACATTTGGTTTTGATTATTGATGGTGAAAGGGCTGGTATGTCTTTTCCAGACACATAGCACTATCCCAGGTCACAATCAACTAACTTTGGCATTTTCACTTGATAAAATAAATCCTCTAACATAACTCAAAAGACTGACATTGTAGTTTGACATCTCCAATTTGGCCTCTGTCTCTTTAAGAAGCTACTGCTCTTCCCAAAACTCCTCTTTCAGCATGTTATCACAATGTGGATGTGCAGTTCTACCAGGTGTTTGCTAACTGTTGCTGCTGCTAGTCTGGAGGAGCTCAGCTGGGGAGTTGCAGTGCATGGGTGCTCTGTGAGGTGGAAACTCAATTGCAGACTGCAGCTTCAAGGAGGAGCTTTGTGGAAAAATGCAATGCTTTATGTTAGCAAGTTCTTAGGGATTCAACACTGAATGGTTACCACCGGAGATTAAAGGATTTCTCAAACATCAATGAAAGAATCAAAGCAACACTCCAGGCATGTTTTTGATGAGGGAAGGACATAATAACATGATGTAAAGCTCGCAAAAGTTGACTTTACTTAATGCCTCTTTTAATACTTTCTTGAACCACCTTTAAATTCAATTTTAACATCCAGCTTTTCGTGGTTGGCGTTTATGTGCTTCTTTCATCTTCACTAGGGAATGTATGTCCATTCCTCTGCAAAGATATGTGTTCTGTCCACAGCAAGATGGAAACAAATTCCTGTTTCCTCATGCTTGTTGTTGATTATATTTTATTCTTTTCTATTTAATACAATAAGATTGGCACTATAACAAAAGGAGAGAAAAAAATAAACGTTTATTATAAATTTGCACAACCAAATGGTTGGTTAATAAATGCATAATTTCAGACTGCTGTGCAATCTGTGATGAGTTACTCTTGACACAAGAACCTATTTATGAAGACTTCACAATGCCTGCTGAGTTGGTAGGAAATGTGGATTCTCATATCTCCTCAGGATACCTGTCATGGATTGAAACGTCTGAAGAGATTTGATTTCACTGATCCAGAAATGAAAAAAACAGTTTAAAAAAAAAACAAAAAAAACACAGCATAATGATATAAGTTTTTCTGTTTTTTTTTTTGTTGCTTTTTTTCATCTGTTTATATAACAAATTGTTTGTCTTCCTTGTTTGTTTCTTGCTACTGACAATTTAAATACAATTATTTTTTCCCTTGTGTTTGTGGTCAATTGCACTCCAGTATCCTGTTACGATAGACTGAAATTAAATCACCCTATTTGATTAGGAAAGTCAGTAAAGCGGTTACAATAATGCATTATTCCTCAAGGTTTTGGGAGATTTCGGCCAGACCTGTGGAAACAAAAAGCTTCTGTCTCACAGCCCTAATCCTCAGCCTTGGACATATAGTGACGCAGGAGATCCTTGTCACATGTAGCACACTACCAGCATTTAAGCTTCTTGGCAACCTTGCTGAATGTCTTTCACTGTGCCATGGAAAAGTTCACTTCAATTTAGTGGCAATTCACACCATTGTTCTCTAAAGGCACTTTACAAGACAAACAAATCAAATTTGTCGAGTGTAAGAAAGATACTGTAGAACTTTTTCCACTTCTTCCTTTCAAATAGATTCTTACAATGAAATCAGTATGAAACCTGTCTGTACACTGTATGAGCTAAAAGATGCAAATGTGGAAACGTTAGAAAAATGTAACTAGGACAACAGCACTTCATATCAGGTTCACCGTAATCAATACAATCGAGTTATGACTCACCAATTAAGTATTGGGATAAATTATGAAAAGAATCAACTACTCTAGTGAATAGTTTAACTTATTTATATGTAATCAACTGAAGGTTTAATATTGCTTACTTCTTTCAATGATTCAATGATTGTGGTGTGGCTCTAATCACTATTTGCATGAGCTGACTATTATCAACTTATCCAAATAATACAACATGTTGGTGGATATTATTTATTTGAATCAAAAATAAATAAATTCCTTCTGCAGACAATGAGTCGCTTGCAAAATTATTTTAAATCATCTGTTGTCAAAGCAGGCACAAAATGTCCCCAAGGCAAGCATGAACTGATGCATGGTCAATACAAAACATCCCTCAGCAGATGGCAATCTTTTTAAAAAAGAATGAAACTGCAAAAATACAACAAAAAAAGCAAAGGGGTAAAATTAGCAAAAAACCCTAAATTAAAATAGTGTCTAGACGTGTTTATTTTAATTATGTAAACATAGTTTTCACATAGACTGTAATCTTTTTTTTTTTTTTTTTTTTAAAGACCAGTTGGAAATCTTTTGTGTACCTGAAAAGATTTGGGTATGAAAAAACCACAACTGCAAAAGGGCAAAGGGGCAAAATGAACAGCAGCTCAGTTCCACTTCGACTTACTCTCCATACTCCCATCACCGTCGTACTGTCCCTTTGCTTTTTGTTCTGTTGACTCCTGCAGGTCAAATCTTGTTTCTTGTGTTGTTTTCAATTTTGTTAGAGTATCTAATATTCTTGCCAGTGCAGCACTTTTTGTTTTTGGTAAATAAAACTTTGTTTGACTCTCACTTGATTTTTGACACTATGTTGTGTGTTTGGTTCCACTTTTCCTTACTTTTTGGTTGGTGTATCTGTTAAAGAATTGGATAACAATGTGAAATTCACCCAGAGGATAGAAATCTGTCTCTAATTAAATCCACTTGGACTAAACCGCATCGTAAATACACCTTTCTCCCCAGTTTTTCAGTTTTTCATTCTTCAAACCCCTTTTAAGCAGGAGTTTGACACTTGCAGAAGGTGATAAATTGTTGCAGCAAAGCGAAGCATAAAGTAAAATGTTTTGTGAGCAATAAAGGTGCAAACCTGTTCTTTTAAGCCTCCTAAAAAAATCCTCTTTAACCATGTTACAGCTGCCATGCAGAGCGTGAGAACTGTTCCTTTTTTAAAGTTAGCACTTGACACAAGGAGTGAAAGTTCAAGAGAACAGCCTGAGAAGAAGCAGTGAAAGTGGACAGCAGGTGGTCCACTGAACAGTATAACAGGGCTCCCGGTGTCTGGACTTAGCTTTAAACGATCTCCTTTAAACCTAATCCAGACATCTATTATGCAAAATATCATTTTGTCTGTGAAAAATAAAGCGAGGACATCTTAAGTAAAAATAAGTCTTTCCTGTTTATGCATGCACGCACAACAAAGCATGCGTGACAAACAAGTTTGCATAATAAATTTGTAGTGCACCTTTGTTTTCACTGAAAACGTAAATAATTTATTATTTTTACCTGTATTATGTTCTTACTTCCACTTTCCTATCTCGTTGATCTGCTAAAGGACCTCAGCAGCACGGATATGCAGAAGAACAGCACCTACATTATCAGACACAACTGCTGCCAAATTCAAAACCAAACCTTCTGGAGCGGCTTAACCTTGTGATAAATAGATGCATGTCACGGATAGTCTTGCAGCCTGGGAAAGATGTTGAAACCCATGTTCAATCCCTTTTGGTCACCCCAGTGTTAAATCTCCCAAGGACTGGTTGTCTTTTTATTGAACCACATGAGTGTTCCTTGTGATCATTAAATGCACTCTTTTCTCCTGATAAAACAAAGGCTTATTAGTGTATATTCATATCTGTGGTCACTGTCCCCAGGTGGAGTCAGTCGATGGGAACTGTCACGCGCTGATTTAATTTCCATAGACTCGTTCTCAGTGACTCTGGGAAAAAAAAAAAAAAAAAAAAGCTTGCACCCAGTGCTCTTCATTACACTCCCAATGCACATTCCCTTCATTTCTACAGACAATCCATCTGCTGTTCTAAACCCTGTTTTGTCAAGAGTTGTTAGCTGCGTGGCCCCAGGGATGAGCACCATAGGCTATTATTAATCTTGTTTGTTTCGTGTTTCTCTGTCTCTGTGCAATAGCAGGATTGAATGCCCACTGGACTTTCTCTTCCAGAGACATAATCAATGATGTAAGTAAGTGCAGATTATCATTGAGACTTGTGAAGGAGGGCCGCCTCTGGGGTCTGCAAGTGTCACCTTGTGAATGATTAGATATTTGTACAGAAGCTGTTTCATTCCAGTGGCTTTAAATTTCTGACTAAATTAGATTTAAAAAAATTAAACGCCAACAAAAAGAGAGACCATCGTGATGAAGTCTGGCAATTGTTTTATTTCTTCACTGAATATCTAAATGACTTAAATCACCGTCAAGTAAAATAAAAATAATTAAGCTAAACTGTTTTATCTGTTCTGCCCTGTAGGCGTCATACGGGGGGAATTCTCCTGCAAATAGAATTTGTAGGTATTAATTAAACACCTTCAGCAAGTGTGATATCCAGTGAAGTAATGCTGACCAGTGGTTAATGTCGCGAAGCCAACAGTGGGAAGAGTTGTCAGGATCAGATCCCCGATAATCGCAACCTTGTCAGAGAAGGACGAGGCAAGAGGAGGAGGACGAGGTGGATTCCAACTCTGGAATCCACCTCGGCTCTGAAGATTTCTCAGCATTCACAATCGATACGTTTACACCCATGTTTCTCATGTAAGTGAGCTCTGATTTGGAATCAATCTCTCTTTGGTGGCTTCGATGCCTTGCTGACCTCATCTTTTTTCCATCACATTAGCATTGAACAAATGAGCCATGGCCGTGGTGTGCTGGCTTATAGGCCAGCAGACTTCAACTGTAAGAGAGGAAAAGAAAAACAAAATTGCACAATCCATACGATTAAACGTTCAAGAGGAGTCTTTCAACAAAATGAGGTAAGATTTAAAGACAGAAGAGTTATCTACAGTAGTCCAGTTAAGCTTATATACAAAGCCTTGTAAGTGTTTTTTCCCCCATAATAATTCCACACTTTTATGTTACAACAAACCTCTTTGTATTTTATTGTGATCTTCTGTGAAAAACACAATCTAGTTCATCATTGTGAAATGGGGGGAAAAACATTCTAAATACAGTTTGAAAATAGATTTTTCTGAAAAGTGTGGAAGGAGGCAGCCCACCATCCTTCACTGAAAAGTACAGCTGCAATTGTTATTGTGGTTATCTCTTCAAGCTTTGCAAAATTGGCATTTTTCCAATTCTTCCTCGCAAAGCAACTCAAACTGGTGTAGACAAGGAGAGTCCTTGGTATCTTTCTTGAATGTGTTTAAAAGATGATCTTGTACACCTTCACACATCTCTCTTATTTTCTTTAAATATCTGTCTTGATTATGTTCTTCTTTTCTTTGTTTTCTATGCTTGAACAGTGTCGTACTATAAAACCTGGCACCAATCTTCTAGGGTAGGTTAATTGCTGTTGTATATATATATATATATACTTGTACACATTAAATCTCATAGTTACTCAAACTAGACATGTTTGTTTGCATTAACTAGCACAAATGTTGAGTTAGATTTATGCATCTTCTTGTCTATACCCATTCTAAAAGATAAAAGGGCTTTTAACTAAGCCAACAATTCTTTTGTAGTTCTGGATGTTTGTGTAGTCACTTTCCTCCTGGAAGATGAACCTTCATTCTAGTTTCCAGTTCACTGAAGCTTCTGACAGGGTGATATCACTCTAAACTTTATAAAAGGGTATCAAAGTAAATGAGGGTGAATTTTATTGCAGATTATGTTGCTACAATGAATAAAGAAAAGAAAAAAAAACATATAATTTCCCTTGAGTAACCTAAAAAAGAGTTTCAAGCTTTATTTACACACATGGTCAAATACCTTGATATGCCCTAATGCAGCTTTAGGGCAAAAGGTATTTTTTCAAGCTAAAATAATAGGACTCCTGTGATTAAAATAGTTAAATAGACTTGTGGATAGCTTCAAGCTTTGATAACACAAAGTAAAATTAGCCTTTACAATATATCTTCTAAATAAAATCTCCAAATCCACTTCTTAACACCTTAACAACAATAATATGTCATTATAACCTTTATAAAGGTACAATTTGTTACCCTACTGTAGATTCCCCCACTTTCAGCTCAGTGAACATTGCAGAAATTCTTGTCTATTTATTAACTTTTTGTACAATAAAACTCTGATCAATTTTTGACCCTAGCAAAGTCAGAACCTAAAAGTAATACCTGCTTGCACTAACAAGCTTGTTTTGATTTTCTTGGATTCGCTCAGTTCTGACTTGATGAAAATGGTCTTTTGATGAAACATTTTGCAGTCTTTTGTAAGCCCCACACAATGGATCTTACGACTTTGATCCCTCCCTTCTCTTTTCACCCCAACCGGTTGAGGCAGATGGCCGCCCAGTGTTCACCCTGAGTCTCGTTCTGTCTGACTTTTATTTCAAATGAAAGGGAGCCTTTTTCCCTCCCCCTTGGTGCTTTGCTCAAAGAAAAACTGATGACTTTTTTTTCTCTCTGTAATATTGCCAGGCCTTAACCTTACAATGTAATGTGCCCTGAAATGACTTGTGTTATGATTTGGTGCTATGCAGATAAAACTGAATTTGAACAGAAGAAAATTCATGGCTTTGTATCTTTAGTGGTTCTATAATTTGCTTTATTGCGATAAAACCTAAACAGCTTAGAGCCTCTGTACTTTTTAGTGCTAATTAACTAAGGAGGGTGGGAAGATTTTATTACCAGAGGGACTCATTGACTCAGTCAAACCAATCGAAAGGTCTTATATTGAATTGCGATTTTCCCGTGATGAAAAAGGGCTTGTAGCAGAAGTACCATGCTTGATCAGAAAATGTGTGTGACCACTTTGAGCACAATGACAGTGGAATAAGTAAACACACTTCCTCTGAAGATATTTAGATTTATGCTCTTGAATAAAACATTACGGCCTTTTTGAAGTACTTGTCTTTAATCTGATTCCGTTATAACAAACACCAGGCTTAATAAACTTAATAAACCAAATTTTATCCTTGATGTTGTGAATAGATTTTTTTATTTATCTATTTATAAAAAGAAAAAAAAAATAGTGGCCAGTTTTATTCTCTTTACTATAAAAGTTCTCTTTTGGAATTGAGCACAAACATCTGAGCCATGAGTCACTTTCCAGACAAAGGATAGAAACTAAAGGAACATTTCGTTGTCTATTGATTGTGATGTAATCATCCTTTGAGTCTGAATTTTGCTTAACTAAAACACTCACATTTTCTGTACTGCAAGTCATACAATTCAAAAACCGCGTCATAATGAGAAAAAACAATCATGTGTAAGCCACACAGGAATATTTGCCAAACGTGAAGGTGACTTCTTCCATGCTAATTACATAACCACCTTGTGTTCAGTTACTGGCTTTTCAATAAACTCAAGGGAACTATCAAACCTTCCCAGTTCCTGACACACTGCTCTCTGTTCTTTGAAAAAGAGACAGTTACGTTTCATGAAGCTGCAAATGAAAAAGGCACGCCTGCAAAGTCCTTTATATTCATCTCCTTGGCAACTACCAGGATGTGGAGACGTAACTGCACCGTTAATAAGCCTCTCCCGGCAGCATGTTCTTCAAGCACCTAATTGTGGACTTGTTCCTCCAGCTTTGGCCATCTTGTTTTCAGGCCACTATTAGCTTTCTTCATGGCTGCAGATGGTAATGTTCACTCTTTGGTTCATGTCAGTCAATATGAGTTAATATTTAACTCATTAGTCAAAAATTACATATGCTGGGTAAAAAAAACAACAACAAAAAACAATTCACTCTTGACTATAAGTCGCAGGACCAGCCAAACTGCGAAAAAGTTTGGCTAATAGTACAGAAAATATACATATGCTACAAAATCTTATTTATATGTAAATTAATTCTGACATTGATTTTATTCTTACTGATTTAGCAAAAGACGATTGTAAAAGCACTTTTGTCCTTTGGCACCTCTTCAAGGTGAAGAGGGAGTACACCTCTTCTTAAAGAGGTGTACTTTAAGAAGAGTACACCTCTTCTTAAAGTACACCTCTTTAAGAAGAGGTGTACTTCCTCTTCAAGAACTTCCTCTTCTTCTTATGTTCTTATATCAATTTTTAACTGAATTAGCTAAGATTAAAAAAAACATGACTTTCCATTGCAGGATCTCTCCAAATGCTAAGTTGTTCTAAAAATGTACAAAACAAATCTTTCTGTATAGTGAATAGATTCAAGTTAAGTTATGGCTTTAATGAACACTGTAATCAATAAGCAACTTTGCAGATTTCAATATGGATTAAATATTTTTATTTAGACCTTTTCACTTTCTGTTACATTTATACAAATAAAATAACATTACCAGTTACTTTTAGCAAGTAAAATTCTACTGAAGTCTAAAGTAGAATAAGTATACAGCTCAAATAAACATAAACAAATAAACATTACAAACTCAGAAGCATTTTCAGCAACTTTGATGAGTAGTTAGCCTGACATTCTGGCCAGAACTAGCTTTTATTTCATTGAGCCGAGATTTTTTTTCTCCTGCCTCTGCTGGTAAAAGTTCACAAAACTCCACTAAAAATAAATGCTTCAACGCTTTCTACTCATGATTTCCCATTTCATCCCATCCGACTTTAATTTTGGATCAGTCATCAAACTGTTTCATAGCCATAGGCTTATTGCACATCAGTGTATTTCTTTTGGGGGTTAAATATTTTGATGAATTGTGTAGATAAGAAATGTAGATAAGATGTGCTCAGTGTCAGGGACTACACACACTGACTCTAGGAGTTTTCAAAAATAATTTAAATATATGTACAATATGTAAGAAAAAAGGTATTTTAAAAAATTATATGTTGGGCCCGAAACAGAGGTCAACATAATGGATTTCAGCTCAGGAAGTAACACAAGGAGCTCAAGCACAAACTTACCTTAGAAAAGTTAGGGAAACTTAACAGAGGATGATCAAACCACAGTTGACAGAAAAGGGTAACAAACTAACAAAAATGGGACAGAATAGAACTAATTAGCAACCAATAAAACACACATACTAAAACGTTAGAGCTGTCTCCTCAAAGCAAAAGAAAAACTGAACAAATAATGAACACAAAATTTCCTGCCCCCCTTATTGGAGTGTTGCATGACCCAGTTGGTTAATGCTGTTGAAGATGAATTGATCCAACTGGGATGCATTTTATGTGGCACTCAACGTAGGTTACTCATAACTCAAAAACTAAAAGGCACATTAATCTGTTGCTTAAATAAATTATAGAAAACTGACAAATTTAACAAAATGTGTGCACTCCAAGTAGTCAACTAAAAAAATGAGGCTCATAAATAATGATAATGGTTTAGAGTTTATAGTATAGGAATGTCCAGTGATGAACATTATGTAAACCGATTTTAAAACACTGAAAAATAGAAAAATACACAGTAAATAAAACACAGATTCAATATATGTACACATTGGACAAGTTTGGCAACTTGTCCGATGTGTGACAGGAGGAACAGCTGTCGCACTCAAATTTCACCAAAAATAAATGATATATAGTTTTCTTCATTTTTCATACAGAACTGCATTTCCATAGACTGCAGTTCCAACCCACACTTGGATTAGTTAACAAGTCAAATAAAAAATAAGAGATAAAAAGAAATTAGGACTTATGATTTAAAAAAAAAAAATCAATCTATTGCTTTCAGAACGTATTTATTAAAGTTACATAACCACATTTCTTTACAGTGCATTGGCTTGATAATAAAAAGTTCACACAATTGTCAGAAGTCAAATTGGTGCAAACTCTTCCCAAGGGCAAATTAACTCATGCTCAGCAAGAAGAAAACCATCCTGTAGAAAACTATTCCTTTTTGTACTAGAAGAAAAAATATTTATTTTGATTTATTTCACATATCTTCACTATTGTTTAACTTTTCTATGGAGGTAAAAATAAGAAATCTTATATGATTTCCCTTGTAGATATTCTGTCACAATAACACCTAAATACAGATGAATCCGCTAAGTCTTTGACACACACAAACATATATATATATATATATATATATATAGACAGAGAGAGAGAGAGAGGGTTGCGGGGGGCACTGCAACAAAGGTGACAGTCTCATGTGCAGTTTTCTTTATTTGCAGAAAAACAGTGGAGTAGCTGTCTGCAAAATCTCAATATTTCACCTAAATACACGACTGTAGCCATCTCTATATGTCCTCAAGAGTATTGCAGCAAAATGCTTTTAAATCATTTGCCGAATCTGTGTGAATCCTTCATTTAATCTTATGAAAATAAATCTAACTATTTCTTTGAGGATAGGCTGAAAGCAATCAAAATTTTAATCATAAAAGAAGCTTAAAGTAGAAGTGCCAAATTTGAATCCTCAAGGGCCAGAGTCATCTGGCTTTAACATACGTCTCTGCATCAGCGCACCTGAATCAGATAATTAGATCATTTGCAGGATTCTGTAGAACTTGAGGGCATAAGGTGGTAATTCAGTCATTTGATTCAGGTGTGTTATAGTTTGGACGCATCCAAAAGATGCAGGACGTCACGCCAGGAGGGCTCGAGCATGACATGCCTGATTTAAAGTCTAAGTATAAGATTTTAGTTATAAAACCAATACATATTCATAGGATATGAAATAAATCATAATATGCCTTTCCATTGCTTTTTAAGAGGGGTGTGCAAATTTTCCACTTTTTGACAAAATACATTTGTAGCTACTGTACATCTTCTTAAAAATAGGAACTGGAATACAATATATGCATAATGAAGAGTAATCTGGCAAATAACTATTATACCCAGGATACAAAACTCACCCAATTTTCAACAAACAGAATATGTCAAACTGGTCTGTTGGAATGAGCAAACACCATGAAAGTAAACTGACAGACTGCACCACTTTATGCTGTAAGCATAAAGTTTAGTTGTTAAGAAAGTCATACAGCTGTTAGGATCCTGGATTGTTTTGAGGTTTGTCAATTATTCTGTGTTCCTCAGTCTTTGTCTTTGACTAAATAAATCTTGTTTCTGTTTTTATTTTAGTTAAGCCCTTCTTTATGATTCTGTGTCTCTCGTTATTCCTTGTTTAATTATGTTTCTTAGGTCTAGTTATTCTTTAGCGTTAGATTTATTTCCTAGTCCTCCATGTACTCCTCACCCCCTGTGCCACTTTCTCTCTCTTCTCAGCCTGCCTTCTGCTCTGGCCCCTCACACCTGCAGTCAGTTAGACAATCAGCCCAGGTCCATTGTTCCATATTCGTTCCCCCAACACTTCTGTTGCCCTCTCCCTTTGCTGATTC
Source organism: Poeciliopsis paucimaculata (assembly GCA_903067055.1). NCBI lineage: Eukaryota > Metazoa > Chordata > Actinopteri > Cyprinodontiformes > Poeciliidae > Poeciliopsis > Poeciliopsis paucimaculata. The sequence goes on from CAEGAD010076201.1 coordinate 37,182, forward strand.
CTCCTTTTAAATCCTATTTATTTCCTCATTTTCTTCCCGTGTAGCCTGGCTGTCTTTTCACCCTGGATTCCTTTTTTTTCTTTAGCTCTGGTTCCCTGTGTTCCCTGTGATTTTTATAAGTTTATAAAAATCTTTTTAATATTCTTCATGATCACTTACCTGCTTCTGCCGCTCCTGTGTTTGGGTCTGCTTTAAAAACATTGATGGTGAAAACAGCTACTCTGTTAGCACAAAACTCATATCAAATAAAGAACTCTTTCATCCTAATGATCCTGTAACATGTTTGGCCACAATAATTGCAGTTTTTTTTTTTTTCTCAGTCTCTGAGGCAAATGAATGAGAAGACGCTTAGCTGCAGCTGTATGTCAGTATTTTAAGTTCCTCTTCATCCACCATTTGTAGTAATGACTCTAAATGACATTTTAGGGCCAAAAGACATGATGAAGTGTGTAAGCCAACTACAAACAGAATCCGAGTGGTGTGGCAGATGGCAGCATCTAAATAACATCTTGACAGCTACATTACAGTAGCATAGATGGACTACCATGAGTAAAACATGGATATGGCTCACTAATAGTAATTCAAGCTAATCTGGTGGGATACATATATGTGTACGTATATATCTGCATTCACTGTAGTAAAGAACTTTAGTTTAATTTTTGCATTCCCTGGCTTTGGACCTGGTGAAGGGACACACAGCAGCTGGTGCACAGTCAGCACATAAAGGGTGCTCATTAGATCGTCTGTAACCTATGTGGTCTGAGGTGTTCAGCTGGGGTCAGCCATTGGCCAGCTCTGCTCATTTGGACACACTGCCATGACAACACTGCTGCCTAAGTATTGTTGCTCCACAGAAAGAAAATATGCATCTATACACCCACTTATCAGAGCCAACCTAATCTATATAATTTAATGGAAACACGGTATTATAGACTTTCAGTTGAGTTGGCATTAAAAAAAGACATTACACAGATATGTTGCATCTTGTTTTATAAAGATATGTAGAAATTCAACACATTCGTTTATAAAAATATGCATCCAATTTCATTTATCAAATATTGCATTCTGCTGTGATACAAAAAGAATCCTCTGTGATTCCAGACATATGTTTATTCACATTTGATCAAAACACAAATCTTTTATTAACCTCAACCTGTGTGTTTTTATCACTTGAATTTATTCACAGATGGGAGTTTGGATGGAGACCCAAGTTTCCGCTGGGAGAGTTGCAGGCTGCTGGAACAAACACAATGCGGCTCCATCAACTGCCGCTTTGAGTCGGACAAGGTCATAAATGCGGAGCTTCATTCATTCAAAAGAAAATTTCCCTCTGTACACAATCCAAGCGGAGATAACATTGCACTCAAATGTAATTTGGAAAACAATTAATCTGTATTTGTTGGGGACACGGTTGCACAAAGCGGTAGATGTAGAATTTAATAAGCGGCTATTGTCACCATCCAAATCCTGATTTGTTGATTATGCTTGCATCTATGAAACAAAATTAACCAGTACTTTACAGCTCATTTTGAATCAGATGTACTCGCATTACTCTTTGTTAGATTGGTTTGATTTAAAAGTGAGATTTTTTTCATACAAATATTTTTGTAGGATTTTGGTTTCTTTGCGATTTGTCTCTTGTGAATCTGCAGTTGAAAGATGAATACTTCATTAAAGCAGGTTTGCCATGACCCTTATTTTTCTGAGAACATTTTCTGGCTAAACGCATGAGAGACTGATCAAAGCAGGGATTTGAACAAAAGACCACCATCTCCCAAAGCATTGAATTATAATTGTGTCCTTCAGATAAGAAGGGGAGATAAGATAGAAATTTTGAATATAACTTGATTTCTTTGGCGTCTGCTGCTCTGTATTGTGTGAAAAAGTAAAGCAGTTTGGTCGCACAGAAATGATTTATATCAATTCGCTTTTTGTCATGGTCTCTGCCATAAATACCATGTTTTCTCCCTGAGTTTCTGATTCTTTTCATCGCCTTCTCAACCCCAGCAGTTTATTTATCCTGGGTTTCCACCCCTGACTAAGACTGTCCTCTCACTGTGCTGCCTATTTGTTCATGGCCTGGTATTTCTATTTCAGCTTTGTGCACCCTGCGCTACCTGTTTTCCTCATGCCTCAGAATCCCACTGTAATACCCACGCCGGCATGTTCCAAGCCTCCGGTCTGCCTGCTCATTCCTATCAACAGCTTCCCTTTTTCTAACCAACACAACCTCCGTGCTCTCCGGCTGGTCAGCCAGCAGTTCACTCACCTCTCTCAGCCTCCAGTACCCTTCAGCCCTCCTGACATCATCCGTCTTCAACCTATGCCATTATGAATCTTTAAAAACATTTTTCCTGAGTGTGTTGCATTTGGGTTATGCCAAACACTTTTTTAATCATATGAAAGCCCTTCACCCATTTATCTTAGCAATTGCAGAGTTGGGATTAAAAAGTTAAACCCAGTTTTTTTTTTTGTTGTTGTTGTTTTTCCCTCCTTGCTTAAGAATTTTAAAGTGACCAACACAGAGACAAAAACAACACTCCTTTAAAAAATAGAGATGGATTTTTTTTTCCCTTGACTTGTCATCATGCTACTGTTTCTGAAGTGTAATCTTTCTTTTTCAGTGGACCTCACTTAGCACATTGACTTTATCCCCGAGACATTACCCAAGCTGTAGATTCCTGCATCAAAGGGGTCGCTTGGGGTTTGGTAATGAATTTTTTTTTTCAGGTTTTCTCATCCAGATTCTGCTCTGAGCAACAGCAGCAGACCCGCTACCTGCGCACATAACCCGAGGCGAGGTTTTAATGAGCATTTACAAAACAAAGAGCTCTGCATATCAAATGAGTAGATAATGAAATCAGTTAATTGTTTAAAGGTGTTTGACAGCTAAAGATCAAACACAACTGTAAGAAAAGCCAAGTACTATTTGAATACCTCAAATGAGTACTCATATTTAATCAGTATTCTATGTAGGACTGAAATAATATTGTGAGCATTTTGCTACATGCAACATTCTCATGGCTGCAGGGCTTAGTCCTATGAGATCCTTCTCATTTCTATACATGTCAAGGCAAAAATAATTACCCTGAAGTATCTGTTCACAATGGGAAAAAGTTAATAGCATGCTTATGGGAAGGAACTTGAACATATTTTTAAAGAAATACATACTGTAGATGTTAGAAATGACAACATGCACTGTGGTCACTGGACAGGAAAAGCAAGTTTGAGAAGAAAGCTTAGTTAGCTTTTTAAAAATCTGTCAAGATAACATACAGAAATCGACTTCTCCAAGGAGGCAATTTAGAACCACTATTTTACACAAGGAGCACCCAATACTACATATAAACAAAGTGTATTGAAACTAAATGTTCTTACTTTTAGATTGCTTCTGTTTTCTTTGTGTCCTCTTTAAATGTTTTATATCTGAGAATCTGAGTTTGAGTGAATGCAAAATGCATTTTTAAATGGTTTAATTAATTGAGAGAGAGACAATTATCTAAACCAACCTTGCACTATTTCAAAGAAATAATCGTGTCTTAATCTTTTTAATTAATGGGGTCCCTGGACGAGATAAAGTACTATACAAGTACAGACCACTTACCATTAATGTTTTGCCAAACTTGTATAATCAAGAAATCACTTGAATAGCACCTTCAGACAGCATAAAATACACTATAAGATTTCAAAAAGCGCCACTCTGTATTCTGATCTGAAGAAAATTGAACAGATAAGAAACAAGGTCATTTACAGCCATTGGTCTAAAAAGTGATTAAAAAAAAATAAGTTTTGGACTCCAGCATACCACAAAGAAATGGAGGAAACCAAACAGGCATGAAGCCTGCCAGGATTCCTCAAAGACAACTCATCCAAGACACCATGTAAGAACTCAGAACATCAACAGGCACAGCAGAACTACATGCTATGGTCAGTGTTGATGATTCAATACTGACATTCAAAAGGCCAAGAAGACCTTTGGAAAAAATTCTGTTTGCTGGTGAGACAGAAGTTATGCCTTTTGAAAGGTTTTTCTCCTGTCATATGTGGTGTAAAACCAATACAGCCTTTTAGTAAAATAGAAATATTCCACCTCTGAAAATCCCTAGCAAAAGAAAGGTTTTAGCATGGCCTAGTCAAACATTGGACTTGTTTCTAATTGCAATGGCGTGTCATCCTCAACAATCCTGCATTGTGACTAATATACTATTCTGCAAGGACGTCTTGGTCAAAATTGGTCTTTACATTAAGGGAGAAGCTGTGTTTCACAAAGGGTCTATTTTACCTGTTTTCTACTAATAATAAAAGCATCTCCTCAAAACTGCATTTTGTATTTATTTAGGTTTTCTTTGTCTGATCTTAAATCAATTTGATGATTTGAGACAAGTGTGGAAAAACAGTCTGATAGGGATCAAAAACTTTTACAGCAATATTTTACGAACATCTGAGCTCAAGCTAATATGGGAGGGCCAAAGTCTCATCAAGTAGATGCAAATATGGCTTTTTAAACATCTAAAGGCAATTAGCTGTGGCTAATGATACAACAATTAATGCATTTTAAAACAAATCAAATGCATCTGTTTGAAAAATAGTAAGTAAGACTGTTGTGCACTATTTCAGTTCCAACCCTTTTATTCTTTGGTTGGACTTTGTAAAAACTGAGAGTCTTCCTCTTTTTCAGGGCTTTTGTTGCTTAATTTCTGGTGGAGCAAGACAACACCACTGAAGGGCCGCTGGGGCATACAGTAGCCAATTATCCTGCTTGCTGTCAGTGGAGCTTGGTGCAGCAGAGTTTTCCTCTGTGGATAACTGTGGTGAAATATTCCCTCTGTGGAGACTGTTTATGAAGTAAAGTTGTTCTGGTAATGGGTCAGTGGGTCAGCCTGTCGATCTTCAATCAAGGTCCTGCTGCATTTTCAGAAGTCTTACCAATAAGTTTGTCTCACAGCCACAACACCAACACTTTGGTGTTGAGTTCAAGGTTTCAAGACTCACAGATAAACATCACCTTAAGATGCAGTTTTGAAAAGTATTGTGAATTTCTGTTAAAAAGAATCTTAAAGTAAGAACTAGGTATGTTTGAACTTTCTTTATAGGCTTTCATCCTACGATGAATTGCAGATGAAAAAATGCTGCAAAATAAAATGCAAACTGAGGTAAACTGAAGATTGCTAATTAACACTTTACATGCACTATTGTTAACTGATACAAAAGCAGAGAGGTTACAGCAGCGTCTGGTAGGTTTCTAAATATGAACACAACTACGTTAGTTGCTTCAAGTCTTTGTGCTAATGAGAATGTTGCTAACATCCTCTACTTGCTCAGCAAGAACACAAGATGCTTCATACATTTCTAAAATAAACAGGATATACATACCCTCTGTCCTTTCATGTTGAAGTATGTGCTGTAGATGTGTTTACTTATATTACTGTTCATTGTGTATTAGTCACACACAGTTATTATTATGACCAGAATTAAAAGTGTTACTAAAATTCTTATTTATTATAATAATATAAAATGTTTTATACCTGTGCGTCAATTTTTACAAGTTTGTACACCCATTTCACCTACACATAAACATTTTGTCTCTTCTTATCCCAATCAATATCTGTAAACTAAGCATATGGCAACTAAGCAATGGTCAGAGTTCATAAGTTAGTTATTTTAATTATTAAGAAACATGGAAATAAGTAGTAATAGAAACACTTTAATTTCATAATTTCATTTATAATTAATTGAATTGTACTGAGTCCTATTTAAAGTAGTTATTCGTCATTAAAATGTGACATTATGATCTCTGCTCTAATCAAAATAACTAGGTGAGCTTCTGCTTTTAGACTAAACTAATAAGAGTTGTTGAACCATTTTACAGAAGACTATAAGAAAAATATATTTTTTAAAAACTTTAAGGCAAAAGTCTTCATGCAGGTACAAAGCAGCCAAAACTGGATTAAACCGTGTAGGGACTCTATGTGTAATAACTTAATACTGTAATATTAATCCTTGCATACATTCAACAATTTTTTACAAAACAGTCACAATACTGATTACCATGATGATCTGTACACATCTGATGATACATCAGCTTCTTAAAGGAATGTCCCTTTTTGAAGTGGAATAGGTTTAAGGAAATTGACAAAGATATGCTTCTTTGTCAGGAACTTTTCAATTATTTATTATTATTATTTATGAACACAATCAGTGAAAAACAAAGCAATAAATATAAAATATGAATGTTAAAAAGTGCTCTCAAAATTAACCAGAAATAAATAACTGGCCATAAAGACGATGGTGAGAACAAAACACTCAGATGTGAGGTTCAGGATGATCTGTTAGCTTTAGTGAACAATATGCATGATAAACAACTTCAGACAGATTACAACATGGCTTCTGAAGCTTCTGCATGCAGCCAGATGGACCTTTTACTGGAGGCAAACTCCAGATCTGAAGTAGTTCCAACTGCAAGTTTTGCATCAGAGTGTGATTAAAAACAATATCACCAGACCAAAAGAACATTAAGTAAATATTAAAATAACTGTACAGTTCCTAATTCATGCCCAGGGGAAAGAAATAAAGGTGAGTTTTGACTGGGATTACAACCTGCTGCCCAAAAGCATAAATTATTACAATGTTACAATAGTTAACCTTTAAAACTCAATGAACACTGGTTTTAAGTTGGCAGAAGTTTTTAATAGTCTGCTGATCTTTATTAATTCAAGCCTGTTAAATGTGTCACATAGAAAGAGTAACAACATACACACAAATGCTGGGGTTGTTTCTGCTCCCATTTGATGATTAGTCAAGGTTATGCTTTCTTTTATTGTATCTTAAAATTTAAACCTTGACCAATATTCAAACTTTACCATTGGAAATCTCTTAAATGGCTTTAAATCCATATTGTGTGGAGACTTTGTGAAGATATTTAATGCATTAATCAACAATACAATCTTCATTAAATTACATATTTCCATCAAGGTTAGACTATTTTATCATTGTCTTGGTCATACTCCATGAAAACACTGATGTTTAGCATGGACAAAAAAAAAAAAAACATTGCAAAATACAGGTTGTGTATTTTAAAAACAACAGATGTAATATAATAGGAGATAACTGAAACAAATAATATGCTTGGGATAATCAACTAGACATAAATGTTCAACATCCTCCCACTACAAAACCCCACATTTAGTTCAGAGTCCGTTCTGTCCATTTCTTCCCTACCAGGGAAATTCAGGGTATATTTCATATGTGTGTACATTCAGGCAGGTTGTTTTTTCATTTAAAATAAAAAAATAAACAGAACAAGCACACAAGGTTTTTCATTTTATTGTTTATTGAACCAAAATGAAAACTGGATAGCATGTTACGTGAGGTTCTTCTGCAGTAATCCAAAAGACAAAACACAGAAAAAACACAAGTAAATTACATCTAAATTGTGTTGGCCACACTAGTAGTACTGTACTTCTCTCTTGAGGCAGCTAAAGCCTGTCGACTCCGTGTCATGTACACAGGTTCAACAAGTTGTTTTGTTATAGGACTGAATTTCGTTCTGTTAAATTGTGAATTAAAACAAAATGTCAAAGCAAACTTTAAAAATCTCACAGTGACTTTATGTTTTGTACAGGTTGCACACATTACAAGAATGTAATTCAATCTTTTTAAAATTGTAGCATTTGCTGCTTTCTATTAAGCATTAAAGAGTATGGGGAGGAAACAGGTAATCGCCTCAGACGCAGGACGTTTTGCTCAGTAAAAAGGTTTGACATAGTTACCATGTTTTTAACATCAGTTTCTATTATCACATCACTGTGCAATCTCGCTGTTATATTATTTTAGACAATGTTTACCTTTGTTTTCATCGCTGTTTGGATAGATTTAGAAAAAAAAAAAAAAACACATAATGGCTTGGGTTCACATAGGCCCCTGCAGAACATTCATCACATTTTACAATGCTCCATTTTCCATCATCCAACGTTGCCTGGGTTACAGGAGATGAAGCCCATTTGCTTGTCAGTGGAGAGGTTTTTCTTTGTAAAGCAAAATAGTATTGCTCAATATCTTTGGTACATTTGGAGTGTTTGTCAGATAAAAAAGGCTTTTGTGCATTAACATTTAATATATTTAATAAACCATGTCAATCAACATTTAATATATATTAAATCAGTTAATTTTCTCTTTGTATCCTCCTTTGATTTCAGTTGTTTGTGATCAACAAAGAACATGCTGATCAGATCAAAAGCATGAGTCTTTTTATTTCTTTTTTACATATTTGAACAGATGATAGTTAAGTTATTCCTGCTAGACTCAGTTTAATGAAAAAGCCAAACCTTAATCCCAATGCGTACAAATGTAAACAGACAATCGGTTTTATCCACACAAGCTGGAAAAAAAAAAAAAAAAAAAAAAAAGGCGCCCGCTGTTTTGATTGCCCATTTCACTCACAGTGATTCATTATACATGCAATGAGATATGTGATTACCATTTTGAGTATCACCCCACCCCCTAACATCCACCCACACACGCACACACCCACATACACACGCGGTGAAGGTCAGTTTTAAAGGACAGGTTTGCTGTTTTCATTTTTAAAGTCTTAAAGTGTCTCCATGGCTCAACATCAGAAGCAGCATTTCATGCACCTGTTTCGAGTTAAATGCCACTCTGATGGGCACATTGCCAGCGTGAATTTCCATCGTAGTGGTGAAAATAAATGCTAATGGTTTTGCTTACTGTGATGCTGCCGCAAACAGCCGCACCTAATCACTGACATGATACAGCGTTACTTATTTATCTTCTTTTTTTTTTTTCTTTTTTTTCTTTGGTGGACTTTAAAAAGCCATCTGTCGACTTACCTGTCAGCATCTGTTACTGTGACTGTCTAGCAATTATTATTATGGCGTTGTGTCCAGGAAACGGAGGAGAGGCAGTATTCTAAAGAAACTTTGTGACATGATATGACAGGGAGATTAAGAGAAACAGGCTGATGAGCTTCCTTTAAATGTGTCAGTCCTCGACTGTTTTTCTGTCTTCACTCCCATTGTGTTCCCACATCAAAAGAAATGTTCCATTTTTGTTTCTCGGGGAGCTGTTGCTGCAGGAAAAGAGCTCTTTTAAGAGTATCATAATAGCACTTCTCTCCAGCTGCCCACCCTCTCTCTCTGTATATAACTTCTTTACTCACATCACATATTCTGTGTCTGTATCTCCGGAGGAAAAATAACTGAGATAGAAGAAGGGACCTGCCTGCTTGTAGTTCGCCTCCCCCTTCCCATCTTTCAGCAATTTATCGTAACCCGTTTGTGGACGCCGTATGGACCCAGTAAGTCAGTGGCGGTGAGGGTGAGACTCTGAGATGACTGAAGGGGCATTCAAAGTCCTCAGAAAAGTGGACAGCTGTACTGCTTTTGGCATTTTTTCAGACATGTTGCTCGCTTGCCTGCCAGCCCCCCTGACCCAGTCCTGCTGTGGGAGGAATGTTAATGAAAGCGGTATCGAGTATTGCCATTAGAGTATAGGCTCTGAAATGTCATTAACATGAGGCCAGCCCATGCTAATCGCCAACATCTCGAGAAGGCGGCATATGACACGGGCACGGATCCTGAATGAGCTGCGATAGCGGACGGCAGTGCTGTTTGCTGCTGCATCTGTGAAAGCGCCGTGACAAAAAAGTCAATCTCACACGCTGCTCGGAGGATTGATAATGCAGCCGAGGGTAATAGAAAAGCAGAAATGAAAACATCATTGATGGGAAGTTGATAGTTTCTCACCGAAATGGTCACACAGACTATCAGGTAAAGCTGTTTATGTGATAATTTGGTGAATAAAGATTTATCATACAAAATCCAGTTGATCCAAGGTTGGCTTATTCACTCAGGAGTTATATAACCTCAATAAAAACCCTTCCTGCATCTTATATTGAATTATGTTTGCAAATGAGCATTACATTTTTATTCACTCCAGACACCTCCTTGACAAACAAAATAACTTCCTGATGTTATGCACGCCATCTCCAGTTCTCTTTCACAGACATGCCCATGCATATTGAGTAAATGTTTACTAATTAGCATTTCAAAACAAATGATAATATAATAGATGCTTATCTTGTGTGTTTTCATAATGAATTTCCGTTTGGCTGACATTACCTGGTAAACATGCACTGTAAAAACACTCTGTAAATGTATGGTAAAAAAAATGGTAATATACCAACAAAACTGAAAACAAAAACTGTAAATTTACAGTACAAAATGGTGAAATACCAACAGCATTCATGGTTCTAATCAACCAAAGTTACTAATTTTGCTGATATTTATATCTACAATGTAAAACCGTAAACCAGACCATAAAGTAATTTTTTACAAAGAATAGAATGGTGGTGTGATTTTGGTTTCTTTTTTAATAATGCCTTTTATACACTAAACTGAAATCTCAAAGGTAGACCAGGGATCGAACCGGCGATCCTCCGATGTCAAGGCAAATTCCAACAGCTGACGTCACCGTCATTTATGAGAGACTTTTATTAAATGATGTATTTGGGATTATTTAATTTTATGCCAACCATAGATTTGTCATACATTAAGAGAACTGCATGTTAGCATCTGCTGCTTGGATGAAGCTGAAGTCGGTTTCCAATTCGGGAAATGGCTAATGGACGATTCCACCTAATTTTTCCTCTACCGTCAGCATCTTTAATTTACTCTAGCTAAAAAACTACATCACCTAGACTCTTCAAACCTGGACTAGATGATTCTCCATTAATAGCAGACTAGTTAAAACCAAGTGTGGGATTTGTGAAACCTTTATCTGATTTGTGAAACTTCAATAAAGAGCAGTTCTAGTGTGATCCAGATGCATAAAAATGCATTGAAGTTTCACAAATCCCACACTTGGTTTTAAATATTGTGCTATTAGTAGAGAATAGAGAGTTTTTCATTTTGTTGTTGTGTTAAACAGCAAGGTTTACAGTTAATGTAGTTACTGTTATTTGTCATGTAAACACAGAGTTCTCTAGTTTGTATGTCTGTTTGATCCAGCAGCATCAGCATGAGTTACAGCTCACAAGATTCTTTGAAATCTGATCCGGCAGTTGAGCAGTGGCTCTGGGCGTCCTGAACTCACCACAGTATTAACAGTCCCAGTGCACTAGCTGAAGCTGCTAGCAGGTGCTAGCTCATGGTGCTGAGAGCCCTGTAGGCCTGGTCCTTATCAGGATGCGGCTAGTGTCTTTGAAATTAAGTTTCTGCTACTTTTCGGCGTTCAGGAGAAGAAGTAGAAGGACAACACATTTCTGCATCACAGGCGAGTTCCTTTAACAGTTTTAACTGAAGTCAGCTTACTCTAACCAACTGATAAATAAATGTTTATTCTTAAGGGAGTTTTTCTTTCCTTTGAGTAAGTTGCAAATGCTTTTGTAGATCATGCAACTGATTATGTGCACTTCTCTGCTTCTTCCTCCATTTTAATTTGCTTTAATCATCTTTATCAAAATGTGTTAAACGTTCATTTGCTTTAATCATGTTGATCAAAATGTGTTAAACGTGTCTCTGTTGAATTGTCTCAAATTCCAAAACAACTTAAGTTCATGGTGTAAGTCTTAACATGGATAAGTCTTGAAGTTGCCATTATGTCAATCATATTTTAATTTATTTATATTAGATTTTTTTTTTCTAAATTTGTCATGAATTGGTAAATTGCGCCCAAGTAACTCGTGAGTTTCTCTAACAGGTTAATGTATGAACCATTAGCTCAACCAACGATCAACCAGTTTTCTGAAATAGATTGAAGGTGCATCTTATGAACCATCAGTTAATGGTGATATACATACCAAATAAGGACTGTTAAATTTTTAAATGATCAACCCTTTGTTTTTGAATTTTTGGAGATTTCTTTCTATCTGACTTTCTGCATTGAGTTTATCTTGTGTCATCTATCTTGAATTATTGGTCAAAAAGTAAAAAATTGTTAAGAGAAACATTGTTTCTCCCAAAAGGAAGGATGAAGATAGAAAATTCCCTGAAAAAAACGGGTCTTCATCTGATGTTTTCGTGTTTGTGTTTTTTGTCTGGTTGCAGAGCGGACCACACCTTTCGACAACAAACAAAGGTTTATAAACTTCTGAATTTTTAGTCAGAAATTATCACACCACCTGGTTGATATACCAGTCTCCATGTGCAAGTCAATAAGGGTGAAACAAACATTCAAGCGAATGCTGAGTTTATATTATGTTCATGTAGTGCATCATTCTAACTTTTGCTTTGTTTCTGTTTTCCAGCAGAGAGGAAACACCTTATTGAGAAGGTATGAGTCTCAAGCTCAACCTGTGACTGGGAAGACCATATCCATGATGTACACCATCCCGAGCAAAGTCTGAACTCAGTGACTTGTTAATCTCAACCTACAGCAAGAATCCTCTTATCACCATTTTCTTCTTCTACGACAGGTCATCCTTTATATGGACACATGCTTTTTTTTCTTCTTTTTTTTTAAAATCTCAGTAATATTGTGAGGACACTGGACAGGAAACAGAATCGTTTCTTTTTTTTAACAGAAAGTAAAGTCCAGTACAAAATGAACTATTAAATGCCATTTAAAATGGATTTCTGGGAGGCAAAGCCACTCCGTACTGGCAGTTTTGGTTGCTAGAGCTTTATCATATAAGTTCTGGCAACCAACAGCTGGCAGTATTTTACTGTAAATTAGAGCTTTTTTTTTCTTTTTTCTTTTACAGCGTACTGTACAGCCTACACAGTGGAGTGAAACTGTTTTAATTTCAACCAAGTGTACAGTCTTTGGATTAAACGTTCTGCTCAAGGACACAACGGCACATTGTTTCAGTCTGTGTCATTACAAAGCAAAGGGGGTCAATATCTAATCAGCAGTACAGCCAACGCAATCTTTGTCTTTAGAAACAACCATCCGGCTACTTACTGGTGCAACTGTGCGCCAGTGGACGAGAGTTACAGCTCACAAGTGAGTATATAAGTAACCTTTATATATTAACGCTATCTATTTGATACAATCTGAATATAAATCAGGGAAAAAGAAAAAAAAAAAAAAAAAAAACAGTAAACACCACTGAAAGACTAGAGCGGAGCTGGATGAATTTAAAGCTGATTTAAATCCAGATTGTGTTGCAGTTTGTTGTGCTGAGGATCATCCATTTCATAAATTCTCTGGGAATTGTTTCTTCCCATAGACGGCATATAAAAGACAGATGGAGTCATGAGAAAAAGCCAAACATGGAATAGCGTTACGGTTTTAAAACCCCTAATGGCCTCCAAGCTCTGGCTCCAAAGCACCTCTGACTGCAATAGACTGCCAGTCAAGCGTCAGCATCTCTAAGGACATACTCAATCTTTTTGTTCCAGCAGGTCCTTATGGTGTCAGCAGGTAATTCCAAGTCTTTCTGTCTGATTAGGCTTTTGAAAGCAATTCCAAAATAAAGCCAATAGTGATCTTTTATCAAACGTGGTTGACAGTGTGGTTGAGAGGGTTGAAAAGATTAATGTCTTGTTTACAATATTTACAAATGGAATCTCATATTTTTTGCTGTGGTGGTTGTCTTTTGTCCCATAGCTTTCATGCACCAGCCAGATGATTCCTCAGTGCCTGTTTGTCCAACATTGGTTATGGTTGTTAAGCCTTCTTGCCGTGTGTCTCCTTTTGTCCTGGAAACTCCTCCTGAAACTTCCATTGGAGTAAGCCTTGTTAAATTAAACCTTATCTTGAGTAATACATGGCCCTTATATGTTGTCACTGTTACTTTAAAAAATGTCATCCCAGTATTACTCTCTATATCCTCGTTATCCTTTCAGCATCTCTTGGTGCTGGACAACACACTATGGGCAGGTCATCAATGCATCAAACAGCAACACGGGGACTAATTGGATATACATCTATGCATACAAAAACAGCAACTTAGAGTGATCAAATGTAGGAAGTAAACAGACTATGCAGAAAATGAAAGAATAGAACAGGCAAACTCCATACAGAAAGCCAGCCAGCTGAGATCTGAACCTTTTTGCTGCAAAACAGGAGAGCTATCCCCCTTTTTGCTGGCAGTCCTGTAAAAACAAATAATCTCTCAATGTAATTTATGAATGTATTATTATGACAACGGCAAGAAATTATTAAGCCTTCCCTCCAAGAGTCTTCTGCTGGTCCCTTATCTCAGCTCATTCCTCTATAACTCATCCACCTGTCCGCCCTTAGTCATCAGAGACCAGCAAGCCCATCCCAATCTCACTTTCCATCACAACCAAAGCAGGAACAGTTTAAATTTCTTACCCTTTGGTTTTCTACTTCTGAGCTTCTCTAATACTGTTCCCCATGTTTCCAGATCACTTTTTGGTCCATCCCTCTGACCATCAGCTTCTGCAAGGAATATACATGCCAAACTTCATTCTGACCATTACAATGTGAACCATTTTAGCATGACGTTTCTTCTTGTTCATGTGTGCTGGCATATTGACGAACACTACTGTCACATGGATTTGAATGTAAGGAAATGAGAGAGGTTTTGTGCAACGTCAAGTCTTGTCACATCTTTGGCGTACTGAATGTATATCACTTTTGACATAACTTAGTAGTATATATTCTGCATATTAGAAACAGCACTGTGGAATCTGTCCGGATGCTCCACCTTCCTCCCACAGTCCAAAAACATGACTGTCAGGATGATGGATCTCTCTAAATTCTTGATAGGTGTGGATGTGTGCGCATGATTGTTTGTCCTGTCTGTCTCTGGACAGGTTGCAATAGACTGGCAACCTGTCCAGGGTGTATCCGCCTCTCACCCGTTGACCGCTGGAGTTAGGCACCAGCACCACTTATAACCCTATTAGGGAAAAGCATGCTGAATAATGGATGGATGTAGTGCATCCACACACAGCATTAGCCAAACTGATTAGTCTTACTTTCAGTTTCACCCATCCAGCATGACGAGGTTACATGAGATTGAACAATGTTATCATTTGGGTCATTGCTCCAATGTCCAAGAAACAACACATATACAATGAGTTTGAGAAATCTTTTTGCTCATCGTTACTCTAAGTGCTCACCATTTCAATGTATTTTTTCCCTTATCTGTCAAGATTGTACAGTTTATATGCAGGAAATATAAAATGTAAAAAAATAAAAATAAAAAAATGTTTTTAGGAGAATTAATATCTTAATTTGTAATTTGGAAATGTGCTTAAAAAGGATTGAACCTTTTCTCCTCAGTTTAATATCTAAGGAGACAAGTCCATTAATGGCAATGCAACATGTTCCACTAATTATCTTACAAGGAGATATTAGATCATTCATGCTTCATCTAGTTTGGGTCATTGTGGGTGGTGAAGCTTATCTCAGCAGTCAATAAGCAAAACACAGGATGTCCTCTGGACACGTCACCAGTCTATTGCAGCAGAGAGACAAACAAGACAAAAACATGTCCACTCTGAGGCATCTATAAAGTCAGTTTAGAAAGCATGAAAGAAAACATGAACTAACATCACTGTTGAAGGAGAAATCTTGAATGTCAGGAGGAAACACACTATTACTTTAAAGGAACTTCCAAATCCCACATCAGTCTAAATCATCAGAGAGATGGTTTAGACTTCATTCTCTTTCCAATTGCCTCCTGTGCAACATCCTCAGTCTCTCCTCTATAAATTCAAGACTTTGAAATAGCCACCAGGTAATAGTAGAACTTGTGAAACATATTCCTGTTTCTCAACTATAATGGCAAATCATCTTGGCAGCTTCTAAAAATCCCCAAATTACCAACTTAAAATGCAG
>CAEGAD010076216.1:0-87683 GCA_903067055.1 Poeciliopsis paucimaculata
TCCCACCCACACGCTCCCTCACACACACACTCCCTCACGCACACATTTCCACACACTCCCTCACACACACACTCCCACACACACACTCCCACCCACACACACTCCCTCACACACACACTCCCTCACACACACACTCCCACACACACACTCCCTCACACACACACTCCCTCACGCACACACACCCTCTTCCCGCATTCCTTTCCTGTCTGACACACTTCCAGTAAAGCCCACCAGCACATCAAACAGCCCACCGCCACCATGAGCCTCCAGACGTCAACGCTGCTCAACACAAAAACACGAGCTGCTCCTGAAAAACAGGCTGATGATCTACTGATCAATCTACTGATCAATCTACTGATCTACTGATCAATCCGATGATCTACTGATCAATCTACTGATCTATTGATCAATCTACTGATCAATCTACTGATCAATCTACTGATCTACTGATCAATCTACTGATCTATTGATCAATCTACTGATCTACTGATCAATCTACTGATCTATTGATCAATCTACTGATCAATCCGCTGATCTACTGATCAATCTACTGATCAATCTACTGATCTACTGATCAATCTACTGATCAATCTGCTGATCTACTGATCAATCTGCTGATCTATTGATCAATCTGCTGATCTACTGATCAATCTGCTGATCTATTGATCAATCTACTGATCTACTGATCAATCTATTGATCAATCTGCTGATCAATCTGCTGATCTATTGATCAATCTGCTGATCTATTGATCAATCTACTGATCAATCTGCTGATCTATTGATCAATCTACTGATCAATCTGCTGATCAATCTGCTGATCTATTGATCAATCTACTGATCAATCTACTGATCTACTGATCAATCTACTGATCAATCCGATGATCTACTGATCAATCTGCTGATCTATTGATCAATCTGCTGATCTATTGATCAATCTACTGATCAATCTGCTGATCTACTGATCAATCTACTGATCAATCTACTGATCTACTGATCAATCTATTGATCAATCTGCTGATCAATCTGCTGATCTATTGATCAATCTGCTGATCTATTGATCAATCTACTGATCAATCTGCTGATCTATTGATCAATCTACTGATCAATCTGCTGATCAATCTGCTGATCTATTGATCAATCTACTGATCAATCTACTGATCTACTGATCAATCTACTGATCAATCCGATGATCTACTGATCAATCTGCTGATCTATTGATCAATCTGCTGATCTATTGATCAATCTACTGATCAATCTGCTGATCTACTGATCAATCTACTGATCAATCTGCTGATCTACTGATCAATCTGCTGATCTATTGATCAATCTACTGATCTACTGATCAATCTATTGATCAATCTGCTGATCAATCTGCTGATCTATTGATCAATCTACTGATCAATCTGCTGATCTATTGATCAATCTGCCGCCTCAAAGCAACTTTCCACACAAACCTTCACATAAACAAACTTTGCTCCATGTCATCATCAGATCTGCACAAACTCAGGGATGGTTTTTAAACTGCTGCACTGGTTTCTGGGAAAATATACAACTGTCAGGTCTGAAATGATCATTCTAATCGATTATTGAAATAATCAACTGCTTTAGTAATCGATCGATAACTGGACGACTGAGCAGCAACTATACTGAGACTGTAAGAAATACAGACTTTTTGCATTTAAAACAAACCTTTGCTACAAAGGATCAAACTTGCATTAAAAATACTGTTATTGAGTTTTAGGCAATAAAATATTAATTCTCTTATTGATTAACCTGGAGTTTACAGACGCAATAAAATGAATAAACTCGTCTATTTGCATCTTTCTATGTATTTCTAATACTGTATAAAAAGCCTTGAGTGGTTTTAAATGAAAGATTTAAAACCACTGATTATCTGATTAATCGATAAATAATAATCGATTCCTACTCTCCATGAATAATCATGTGAAATGAGCCTCGTTGTGCAGAATGCTGCCAGGCAGTTTTGTTTCTCCGTAGCTTCCTGCATGAAGCCTTGTGAGATTTATTCCCACTTGCTTTATTTCTGAAAGCTTCGATTAAACCCACAAACAGCAGAAAGGAGCAGCAGGCGGGGAAATGAAGGAGGGCGCCGCTGATAAAGCAAACGCTCTGTTTCCATCCATCTATTTTCTCCATCGTTCCCAGAAGATCTAAAATTGTTGTGCCGCTCCACTCATCCGCTTCATCCGCCCGTTTGTTTACTTATTCCCTCAGTTGCAGCAGCATCAGCACGTTTCCTCCTTTATCCTCTCAATAATTTTCTCCGCCTGCTTTTATTTTGCACCTTCTTCAGATGGAGTCTCTGCCTAATAACGCACCAACGCTGCGAGAACGAGAGTCGGAAGCGGAAAGAAATCCGCTGCTTATTTCAGTTTCTGCCCAGTAAAACTAGTTTTAGATGAGCTGCTGTCATTTATGCTGAGTTCAGCTAGAGTTGCACCATTGACGCAAATTCTGGGGTCGTCACTGAGAGATGAGAACAATGAGAAATAAAAACACAAGAAGTAAATATGCTTCCTGCATCTTGGTTATTGTAGGTGAATTTTGCTGAATGTTGGAGGTTTTCTAACATTAAAAGTTGAGTTTTATAGCTTAAAACAGAAAAGGTTTCTCCATCTCAACCACTGAAACAGATTTAGTTTGATTCAAATTTCTATTTAAAAATAACATAAAACAGGATTAAATTGTTTTTTAGCTTCCGTATAAATCTCCATTTAATGGCGTGATAAATTAAAACAAGCTCTATAATTTCCATTCAGGTGATTCATTTTGCTTACACAGACAAATAATCCATTTCATTTATGGTTTGTGTTGTGTTTTATTTTGGATATTCAGCATATCTTCCAGTTCTGGAGGGAAATGTTCTTTACAGATTTAACTTTATTGGCTTTCAATAGACTGAAAGGTGAAATGGATAAAACTGATCAACTGTCATCTGAAGTCTTGCTCTCTCTCGCTCTTCAGCAGCCTGAATGAAATGCAAACATGTTTTAAAATGTTTCTTCTGAAACATCTTTCTGTATTTTTACAACTCCAGTTTCTAAAAGCAACCAGATCAGCTCCAACATGGCATCTTCACCATCTGCTTGGAAAACCTTTTATTCCGGTAAACAACCAATTTTTTGGTGCATCTCACTAACTAGTTTGTAAGATTGTTTTAAATAATATTGTCAGAACTGAAGCACAGCAGAAACTTAAACAATATGCACACGGATTATTCAGTGAGAGGGGAAACTTTTATTTTAGCTCTGAGCGTTTGCAGCTAATCAGATGATTTCTGTGAGTCTTCAGTCATTTTGCTGTGTGCAGCCTGGAGGTGGATGTAACTACAGGATCGTCCTGGTAAATCGTTGCTGAGCTCCATTTACTCCCTACTTGCTGCAACCTTCAGGCCACGACCATCCAGAGAACAAAAAGCTCCCCAAGCCTCCAGATGGAGCGTTGATTTGCTGAGGAGAGATAATTCAGTGTTTATGAGGAGGAATAAACTCACTGATCCAGCATCACTTTATTAATGTTAGAGGTTATTGTGTTTGCTCTGTAAATTATTAGAGGCACTTACAGCTGCTCTGACCTTGGATGCATCTTGCTCTGGTTTTAGTCTGGATTTGCTGCTTGAAGAGGTTTAAAACTCTGCAGCTTTCCTCAGTCTGCTGACTGGAGGAGGAGCTGGGAATCTTTTACTGTCTCACGATTCCATTAAAAATCACTTTTTGATTATTTGAAGGATTTCTGCTGGATCTACTCCAGTCTGCTTCGTAAAGGTTTTTGCCCCCCAACTCAACATTTTCACTCACAGCTGCAAACAGATGAGCAACTATACAACCCTACATCTTTGAAAAGCATTAGTGGAGCCTCCTGCACAACCAACCAACCAAGTGTTTTCTGGATGGTGAGTTAATAATAAAACTTTTGCCTTTTCCAGCAGCCATTGTACAGCACAAACAGCGGGAAAACCAGCTGACCAAATGCTGGAGATCAGTTGGGGTTGCTAGGTAATGGGCTGGGCTGCGGTTGCTAGGTAACGGGCCGATTCCTGATATTACATTCCTGAGATACGGATCATTTTCCATACATACACAAAACATTAATTTATTGCTAAGAATCAGAATGTCACAATATGTCCCTTTTAAATTGATTTCAAGACATCGATTCTGAATCGCAGTAAATGAAAATCACGATTCTTACGTGAAGTGATTTTTTGTCACGTCAGCTGTTTGAATATTTCCCAGGTTAATTGGGTAAAAACAGCTGGCAGTCGTTTAATCAAACTGAATTGAAACACATCTAGTCTTCTCCTTCCACCACTTCAGTCCGTGGTAATCAATCAGGTATTTTCGTTCAGCCTTGCAGTCCTGCGGGAGACGAGCCGCCGTTAGGAGTGTTTACTCTCCTGGAGGCAGTCGGGGTTAAGTGGCCGGCAGGGCGCACCGGCTCCCTGATGTGGCTGTTAAAGTCGACAGTTTCCCCCCGACAACCAGCCGGAGGATGCAGCTGGACGGATACACACTGACAGATGGAGTGACAGAAAAATAATACACTGCTTCTGCAGAAAAAAAGCCTCTGAGGAAAACAGTGTGACCCCAACAAAACTGAGGAAGGATGTTTATAGATGCTGGTTTGCCGACACAAACAGGACAGATCAGCGACGAAGGAGAAAGATTCTTCATTTCTAGAGTCTTTTCTTTCCATCTCGCTTGTTTCTACCGAGGCAGCAGGCAGGCGGTGATTGGTCCAGATGCTGCTGAACCAAAGGAGCAGCAGCCAAACCGCTTTGATGAGCCGGATCAGAGGAGCTGCTGCCGCTGGGCGAAGCTGCAGGTTTTATAAGAAAAGACATCAGATGCTTCACAGAGAAACAGAAACTCTGAAACTCCGACTCATTCTGGGGTTTAATCTGACATCCAGTCAGAACAGGCAAAGCACACTTACACCTCCGTCAGTTAAACCACGGCTGTGGCTAAAAGTGTGGGCCAGGGGCCATTTGTGGTCCTTGGGTGGGTTTTGTGTGGCCCCCAGCCCTAACCCTTTTATCATGGAAAGTTTTTATCTACTTAAACTGAAAATGTAAAGTACAACGCAGAATTTTTTCTTTTCTGATCTCATAAAAACATCGAGCGACTTCAGCGCACACAAACTAAAACAGCAAAGTTTGTAGAAGAAAATTTATATTTTTGTTACTGGAAATAAACTGAAGACATTTTATAGACTTTAAAAAACAGAAAATAATAAAACCAAAATGTTAAGAGGCTCTAAACGTTTAGGCAAACATAAAACATTACATGTTTCATTTACTGTTTTGCTGAAAAAGAAAAATAATAATAATATTTTTGAGTTTTTAATTGGGGAAAAAGGAAATGTTGGCCTCTGAATCCTTCAACCTGGGCATTTTGGCCCTTAGTGCAAAACATTTGGCCAGCCCAGAATTAAAGAAATAATAAATTACAACTACTCAAATGAATTCGTTGTATTTGGTCAAGAGTTTAAATGATTTTCTTTGTCTAAGATGCCAGACTCTCTGGTCAAAAAAATGAAACAAGTTAAAACCAACCTCATCTCTGGAGGAGGCAGAAGCTGTCACATTTCAGTCTTAAGTCTTTTTAACAGCTCCAAAACACAGACACACACCCTCAGTAAGTGAAATGTAAAAATGTAAAACTGGAGCCAGCTGAGGCTGCTTAGCTGGGATTGACTCATTCACCAAAACCAGTCACTGCGGTTAGAAAGTCAGCATGCCACAAAGAAAACCAGTCATCCAGTTGGCGTTGGCGCCCTGCAGGGGTCATCCAAAGTAGCCGGGTCGTTCTCCAGAACAGAACAGTCAAACATAAAGGCTCTGGACAGCAAACTGGATGCATGCAAGACTCACTGCAGCACTTCAGCAGCTGATTTTCATGCAAAGGGTTTGAGTCATCGTTAATGCCTCTCAAAATCTTTCAGACTCTCACGAAGATGCTCTGCAAATCCGATTTGAGCATCTTGTTAACAGAAAATGGCTGGAGATGCCAGGAGGAAACTCGCTTTTAGGAGTTTCTGATTTGGTTTCCATTAAACTTTAAACATTAATGATGTAAAGGAGCAAAACCATTGTCATGGGGAAACTGTTAGCCTAGCACTGCTTTAGCCATGCCTTTGCATTTTTAAAGTTATTATTGGCATTGTGCTTTTGGTTGGGATCCATGCAAATGTTTTCTCAAGAAGGAGGAAAAAGTATCAGTTTAATATCCAGAGCAGTTCAGATAATGACTTTCTGCAGATCCTGAAAGCTTTTCTCATGACTTAAAATGTTTTTTCACTCATTTATAGTGAAGCACCAGACTATTTGTAACAGATTGTTTGTTGGAGAGCATTAGTTATCGCATCAGTCAAAAACCAAAAGGATGATCCACTTTTACCCCTAGTGGTTATATTTTACTCTACATGTAAAGAGTTTTTTAAGACGAAGCTAAGGCTGAAAACAAATGGTAGAAAAAACTGCAGGTATAATTGTTTTCAGATGACTGTTAGCCTAGCATCGTCCCAGATATGCTTTGATTGTTCTTTAGCATTTTGATGCCATTCATTTCCACATTACCCCTATGGGTATAGTCTTGATACTGTAGTTTTTATTTGATGAATATTTCAAAGGCTGCATGTTTATTCAAAGAAGGACAAAATGTTAGTGGTAGCGCATCAAGCTAACAGCTGGCAGCTTTTCTTACTCCGTCTCTTCTTTAGGCGTTCGTGTAACAGAACAAACAAACTTCTGAATGACATGTCTGCCAAACTTCAACAGAAGTTAAAAAACAAACTGCAACAGATTTTTAAGCCGAATAGTTTGTTAGCTGTGATATTTTTTAACTTTGATCCGATTAAATTCCGCTGTGAAATACTAATTAAAACATGTTCGCTGTAGCAATGGTGGATAAAGCAGCCAGTCTGAAGTGATGAACATTTCACCATTTCCAAAGGAACGATCGTTGCTAGGCTGCGCGTCACTCAAAGCTTCTGATCCCAGGAACTGGACCGGTGTCTCATCATCACTGTCCTTCTTTGTCAGCTAATTTTAGAAACCTTCTCCTACTCAACATGCTGTTCTTGTGGGTTAACAATAAATGAATTCAAAGTCTAAAGAAAGACATGTGAGACTCTTCAGAAGCCCAAAACAACTCCTGATTTAAGAACGGAAAGCAAGTCTGATTCCATGGAAAGAAAAGAAGTTTGAGGTTTTTTAAAACTTTTGCAGCCACATGCTGGGAAATTAGAGAATAAACTTTAACACCCAGCCGCTCGCGGATCATCAACTCCTCAGCGGCCAGCAGAGCGTCTGACCCGCTCCACTGAGGAAACCGAAACTCCAACAACAAAAATATTTTCTAAATCGTCTTCCTCTCAATTCAATCAGCAACAAGCGGTCGGCTGACAAAGTCATCCACTGATCAACCGGCCCGCCGATCGGCTCGTTAAGAACCCAGTCAACGACTCAACGAGGACGGCTGCGGTCCGATCACTGGTTTCCATTATCACAGCCTGGGGTTCCAAAGTGTGGCTCCGGAGCCATCTGTGGCCCTTGCACTGATTGTTTTGCAGCTCCCAACAGCAAATCAAAAATGTAACAAATTTGGAGTTTAATTTGTAATCAGGATTAAAATTGGAGACTTTATTTTCTGTCTACAACGAACCCAATACACCATCGTAAAAGTCCTTTTCAGGTTTGGAACATCAGGATATGTTATTTCGTTTTAGGCCCAAGAAAACTTCTGAGTCAGCAATTTTGGCAAAAATATTGAACCCAGATGAACCATAATGAACCCCGATGAACCCCGATGAACCATGATGAACCCTGATGAACCCAGATGAACCATAATGAACCCCGATGAACCATGATGAACCCTGATGAACCCAGATGAACCCAGATGAACCATCATGAACCCCGATGAACCCTAATGAACCCTAATGAACCCCGATGAACCATGATGAGCCCTGATGAACTCTGATGAACCATGATGAACCCTGATGAACCCAGATGAACCCAGATGAACCATCATGAACCCCGATGAACCCTAATGAACCCTAATGAACCCCGATGAACCATGATGAGCCCTGATGAACTCTGATGAACCATGATGAACCCTGATGAACCCAGATGAACCCAGATGAACCATCATGAACCCCGATGAACCCTAATGAACCCCGATGAACCCTAATGAACCCCGATGAACCCAGATGAACCATGATGAACCATGATGAGCCCTGATGAACCTTGAAGAACCCAGATGAACTCTGATGAACCCTGATGAACCCAGATGAACCCTGATGAACCCCGATGAACCCTGATGAACCTTGAAGAACCCTGATGAACCCTAATGAACTCTGATGAGCCCTGATGAACCTTGAAGAACCCAGATGAACCCTGATGAACCTTGAAGAACCCTGATGAACCCTAATGAACTCTGATGAGCCCTGATGAACCTTGAAGAACCCTGATGAACCCTGATGAACCCAGATGAACCCAGATGAACCCTGATGAACCCCGATGAACCATGATGAACCCTGAAGAACCCTGATGAACCCTAATGAACTCTGATGAGCCCTGATGAACCCTGATGAACCCAGATGAGCCCTGATGAACCCTGATGAACCCAGATGAACCCTGATGAGACACAGTTTGGTTCCTCAAGTTACACTTAAGAAGTACATTTGGTCGGGTTGCTGCCCGGCCAGCCATGAGAAACCAAACCGGCTTGTGGTGGGAGAGACTGACCCTCACTGCAACGTGGAGACGAGCTACTGCAGGAAATTTGGCTTTTATAGCAACAAAATCCATCAGAAAGTCAGTCAGTTTCATCCAAGTCTGGTTAGAGGCCCAACAGTTCGAGGGAAAAGACCGAACGAAATCCTTATTCAGCCGTTTATCTGCTGCAGCTGATATTCAGACCAAATGTTTATATATCAGCTTAGCAACAAGTAAATAATTCATATCTTTGAAACTTTTTTGTAAATTTTAATTTGTAAAGACTAAAAGCTATTATTCATTGGAATGGTTGAACTCCAGCAGCTCTCCTTGAAATCAGCAGGATGTCAGGATTTATTTACATTATGAAACATAAGTTTGGCTCATTCCTCATTTCTTTGCAGTATTTTTTCCTTCCAAGGAGACAGACTTTCTTTCAGTCTATTAAATTAGACTCAGCCAACAGCTCTACAGACATTTTGAACAACTCCATTTTCTTTGTGCTTTTGTTAGTTTTTCATTGGTTTCCAGTTCAATATCTGGCCTTTTCCTGGGAATCCTTTATCTGCAAAGCATAAAAAGCTCCTAAACCAAAGCAAAGATACCAATATTTTTTTATCTGAAGTGTCGCTAAATACACCAGGAAAGTTTCTGATTTGTTAACAGTGAGGTGAATGTTGCTGACTCCAACCGTTTGGACCCGACCCGATGGGCCGCAGTGTCGGTCTAACCTCACTGCAGAGGACAGCGGTTCAGGTAGAAAAGATTCACATGGACGTATCAGCCGATCATCCACCTCCCAAAATTAAAGAAATCAGGGCAGATAAAAGAGGATACCCTTCAGACCACCAACAAGTTGGTTCATGAGGATCTAATAACTGCTTTCTGCTGATGCAGTTCAACATCTTCCATATTTCCTAAGCATCACTTTCAGGCATTGTTGAAGAAATGATATTAGCTGAGAAAGTAAAAAAATCAAGCATCCAAATCTAAAGATATCATCTACAAATCCTCAACAACTTGAGCAACTACTTTGAAAGTTTTCCCTGAAAGTAAATAAATGGAAAAAGTTGTTCTGCTGTGTTGCATAATTTAAAGTCTGCAAACATTTTATGTTTTTGAAAGCATTTGACTTCATCCTGTCCCCATATATTAGCCACCTGCTAACTCAAAAACCAAAACCAGCAATGTGACCTCCAATCAGGCGCTGCTGTGGCTCAGTGAAACCATCAATCCAAGAAGCGCTGAACACCGAGCATTTATCCGAACCATCTGCTCCTCCACATATTTACAGTATTCAGTCTGCAGGTCATCCATCCAGGCAGCAAATCCCAGAGCAACACACAGCACACATATGTGCAAAACAGACTGTTGGATGTTTGTTCATCCATCTAACTGCTGTTAGACATGAATCCAGAGTGTCAGAATACAAACAAGCATGTGTGTGTGTGTGTGTGTGGAAACTATTAGCTGATGTGCACTCATCGACCCCATTCATGATGACGCTGATGAAGCTACTCTTAGTCACTTTATTAGCTGTTTTGGAAAAATTAGAGGGTAGCGCCGGGACTGTTCCAGATGCTGCAGAGGCCATTATTTTTAAAACATGCACACGCTCGGATGCAGCGGGCGAACATGCAGCCAGCGATCAGTGAGGATCACGGTGAAGGCAGCAGCTGGCGCAGGCGGTTCAGAGTCCTGAGGGCGTCCGTCTTTTCCTCAATGTTTCTGCTTTCTGTGCTTGTGATTAGTGGACGAGAATCAATGCTCCTGTCATGACCTTTAGCTGCACATTTTTCTTCAGTTACACTGGAAATGGGAAAAAACAAATGTCATATTTGTTCCAGGTGTTGTTAACTGTCTTTGTTTCAGACAGGAAGAGTTTCTGAGTCATTTCTCCCAGGAAGAAACAGAATAGTTTGTATTTATGCCAATAACTGACAATGTCTTTTAAATAGTCGACATGGTTTGGCTTTCTGTCAACAAATTCTCCTTAGAAATACAAACTTAAGCCGTAGAATAGAAATGGATTTACAAATGATCAATAGCTTTACTGGCTAATATTGTGCAGGAATCAGATCTGATCCACACGGTGTGAACGTTTACATCACACCGTGAAAATGGCCCGACAGAATATTCTGATTGGATTCAGTTTGATTCTTTGGATCATTTTATTCTGATATTCAGACTGAGAATATGGGACAAATTTTTGATCAGCGAGGAGTTGACGTTTTCAAATCTCCCAGAACTGGACCAACTACCAAAGCATGGTGGTGGCTGCATCATGCTGAGGTTCTGTTCCATTACCAGAAAGCTCTTGTGCATTGAACAATGTTGCCATTGGTGACATAAAACTACCTGAAACTTGGACGGTTTGTTGTTCCAAAAGGAAAATTATCCCAAAACAAAGTCAGGCTAATATTAAGCTAACTCTTTTAAAAATGTCCAAACTGCGCTTCAAAACAAAGTTTAATCAGTTCTAGCCAGCTCCTCCACTTCTAATGGGACATGAACTGCATCCTTAAAACGAATGTGGGATTCCTGTAGATGACAAACTGAACAGAGAAACTATAAACCCGATTCAAGTCACGGATTAAGAAAAGCACTGGGGGAGAAAAACTGCCAGAGATTCTCCAAATGTCAAGGTTTTCTTCTTCAATTTTAAATATAGCCGAAGCTTCGCAATGCATGACATTTAGACAATCCTCCACCTTCACTATCCTCCAATTTTCCATTTTTCAAGCTCTATGTATCTTACTTCCCCAGGCTGCGTTTAGTGTGTCGCTGAGTTATTAGGAGCTTATTAACTCTACAACCTGGTGAAAGTCTGTGTGTTGCACTAAGAGGCAGAAATAAACAAAAAGAAACTGTTTAATCAGTCACAACTCCTGGATTTACATTGTGTCAGCATCTCCTGCTCCATCTGAACCAACACCTGAACCCAAACCTTCACACAAACACTTCTTCTTCTCTGTTTCCAACCGAATCACTGCGACTGGAGGACCCAGAGTTCAGAGTTCACATCGAAGACTAATTATACAAACTACTGACAGCTCTCACTAAAAACAGGCCGGCCGGTAGTTAGTTATTTTCTTACAGCATGTAGGGGTTGGTTTCCGTAAATAGCAACAGTATAAATAAAGGAACTAATTAAGTCATGATGGCCAAGATGGTTTAGTGATCATCAGTAAGATAAAATGAGTTCAGACGAAAACTTCACACCCAAAACGTTTCCGTCTTTCTGCTAAAGCCGTTTCTGTTGACATGACATGACCTTCAGGTTTTGACTCATAAAAAAGTTTTTATATCCAGAAACTTAAACGACAAGTTAAGTAACAGCTGGATGACAGATTAAAGGTTCATCCACAGCAGTCCTGTTCAGTCCGCTTTAACCCGACTCCAGTCCGTCTGTCTACTCAAAGTCCGGTTCGTTTGTTTGGTGTGAACACTAATCGACCTCTGACCTCTGTTCCTCCAAACCTAGCAGGGGCAGTCTGGGTAAATACAACCAAAGCTAACGTGCTAGCCTAGCGCTAGCAGCAGAAATGGCTCCTGGTCTTTAGCTTAAAGAGAAATCCTCCAACACTAAAATCTGACGCCTCCATCTTGTTTCCATCTGGTGAAACAGGAAGTTGCTCTCAGTGTCTTCAGAGGTTTTAGTGTGGTTTCCTTCAGTGGCTGATGTACCTTGTCTATGTTATATATTTCTAGATAATAAGTACTATTAAACAATGTTAGAAACTAACAATGACTTAAATGATACAAAGACAGTTTAACAGTCTCTTCTGATCAGTTGATGCTACTGTATTACATGCACAGCTGAAACCAAACCGAATATTTTTATGAATGAATTCATAAAATAAATAGTAAATTCTGCAGAAAAATGTTTGAGGTTTTAGACGGAATCACAGCAGGTTCTGTCCTGCTCAACATGATCACACTTCGCCCGTCTCTCCTCAGCAATTACTTCACAGAAAGCTCTGCTAAAGCTAGCGTCCTCTCGTTGTGAGGCTAGCCCCCCCCTCCCCCCCGCGTTGAGGCTTACAGACAGTTCACCCAAATGTTCTGCATACCACACATGCCTTTCAGAACCAAGTTCTGCTTCAGATCCCAGCTGCCAGAACCGTAACATATATCGACCACAAAATCCATCTTATTATCTTGTGATTTCAGCCTGCTGGGAGCTTCACCTCATAAACATCATTCACTTCACCGTTTAACACATGCACTATGGTAAAAATACTTTCTTTTATTTACTGTATTTTAACCACTTTATTCATTCTTTCCATGTGCAGAAACCAAGCAGCTCTGACCGGAGCCCGACAATTCAGCAGCTCTGCCAGGGGCTGAAATGGAGAAACATATAATAAAACCCCAAGATAGATTCCATTAATTTTAAGAAAAAGGGCACATCTTCTCATGCGTGTATGTAATTATTCCCATCTCTGGTTCAGAGTTGTCCCTGGAGACAGAAGCTGTCGAATCACCGGCGCAGTCCTGTTCAGTGTTATGCAACAGCTAATTATTTTCACTCAGCCCCCACAAAAACCAAGATCCAGAGGAAGACAGAGAGGAGGAAAGGTGCAGGTGGAGAGTAAGTGATAACATGGACAAGAGAGGAGGAGGAGAGACGAGGAAGAGCAACAGGAAGCCAGTGGGGAGAGGAGAAATTATAAATGGAGATGAAGGGCAGAGTGTAGGAAAGGGTAAAAAAACAGGAACAGTGAAGGGCAAAGAGGCAGCAGAGGATCTCTTCAGCGTTTCACATTCAAAGTCTCTCAATAACCAAGATACGGAACCAAATATGGAGAAATGTGAACGATTGTGTCAAACAGACTGAGCTTGGAGCTCTTTTCCTCTTCCACAATTTTTCAAGATTATGTCATTACTCAAAAAAAATAGAAATAGAGAAATGTGTCAGCGCCTCCAGCGCAACTAAAATGAGGAAAGAGGGATGAAGTGGTGGAGGAGAGGAAGAACAGGATGAGATGTACAACGAACTGCTCAGCCGCCTTACATTTCTACAGCTTATGAATACATAAATTTCAGGAAATTATGTGTCTTTAAGCATCTAAGGATGTTTTCAGACCTCAGAGTCCAGCAGAATCAGTTTGATTAGAAACCAAAATGGAAACATTTGTGACATGTGGTTCTTTTTTTCTGCTCTTTGAGAAACCTGTTCCCCTCCTGGCCTGTGGGGGCGCTGCACCAACAACCAGTGAAGGAAATGACACAAAACCTCTGAAGACACTGAGAGCAACTTCCTGCTTCACCAGATGGAAACAAGATGGAGGCGTCAGATTTGAGGATTTCTCTTTAAGCTAAAGACCAGGAGCCATTTCTGCTGCTAGCGCTAGGCTAGCACGCTAGCTTTGGTTGGATTTACCCAGAAGGCTCTGCGCTGTAGTTCACTTCCTGCTTTTGGAGCGGTCTCTGGTCCACTTGGCGTTCACATTCAAACCAAACCAGAGGTCACTTCAACCAAACCAGACCAAGATTTGGAGGACCAGAGGTCAGAGGTCGATTAGTGTTCACACCTTACCAAATGAACCGGGTGTATTTCAGTGAATCCTAAGATTGAAACAGTTTCGGTCAAAGGTTTTGGAAAGGTCAAAAAAATTTCTCACTATGGAATCATCCTGTACTTTAGCACCAAGACTCTAAACAACTCCAGTTGATCTCATGTTGCACTATGCAAGAGCTCAGTCTGCACAGGGGAAGATTTACTCCTCTTGGACAGTCAGAGGAGCTGTATCCTAACTCCAGATGTTTAACAGTGTTAACCTTTCAACCCCAGATGGTCAGGCTATCGAACGGTGTTACGGCAGAAGCATTTTAACTTTAGCAAACTAAACTTTACGCTCCAAATTTCAAAATAAACATTCCGACATAGACGCAAAACATAATTATGAATAATTTGGAGTTTTATTCAACATAAATAATAACAGGTGAATCAGAGAATACTGAACCACAAACAGGTGGCCGTTCAGTGTACAAATATTTCTCCAAACCTGTAAGATACTAAAACCATTTTCCATTTTTATTCCTGTTCCAGACGGTGGAACAACATGGCAGCAATTCAAGCAAAACAGATGGAAGAAAATATGTTTATTCAACATCTTGTATTTTATTACACCTTAAATAAAATAGACACTGTTGATAGCAGCCCATCACAAAAACTATTTATCCCAACCAGTTTTATTTAGCTGAATTTATGAGGAAAACATGAATAAAAACGGTTTAAAGAGCAATTAGCTGATCATGTTCACACAACAGATGATCATCTACAGAAGTTTTCTCAAACTAATCCCTAAATTAATTCATTTTAAGTATTTGTAATCTGCAGAAAACATTTCTGTTTTCTGACCGATTTTAGACAAAGATTATAAAATAAATATCAAAACAAGACTTAGAAAGAACAACCTGTAGAAATATTTATCCACACTTTCAAAATAAAGTCTTGCTGCCCAGAAACAAATTTCCAAACAGATGTTTGTATTTGTTCAGTAGTTTAGTAATGATTTAATGAGCAGAGGATGAAAAACTAACTGGGTTTGTCAGGATGACCAGAGAATGAAAATAAAAAAGGGAACCGAGACTGAGTCACACTTTCACTCTATCACTCCTTCACACCTTCGCTGTAACCCCCTTCGTCGTTTTACCACATCAGAAATCAGATCAGATCCACTTCATGCTTTTCTCCACCAGGTTCTGTTGGACCTGCTGCACATACAACAAACGTATTTCAAACGTTTTCCTCTCAAATAATCTGCAAGTGGAGCTTTTTTATTGAAATCAAGGAAATAAAACTTAATACAAACTCCTGTTTGTTAATGAAAACTTATTAGTAACTAACAACATTTAGTGCTAAACCTGTAGAAATAAATCAATTAATAGCAAAATAATTGAAAACAAACTCAATAATTTCCACTGAGCGTGATTTATCGTTTCTGTCTGGATGGTAAAAGTTTTGTGCTTCATCTCTTTTAAGGATAATTTTGTTTTTAGACATTTCATAATTCATTGTATTTGTTGTTTTGTTTATCTGGGATATTTAAAATGTATTCCAGTTCAAGAGTTAAATGCTCATTAGATGTTTACTGATGGTTAAAAATGTGTTCTTGCATTATTATTATCAGTATATTGTTTGAAAATGGTCTCAAAACAATATTATTTTTTATCGCAATAAATCTCCCAGCAATATTTGCTACTGCGACATAAATGACACAAATCATTCTTAAAAGGGAAAAACAAGCATTGAAAATAGTTTAAAAACGTTAAAATTCTGTATAATCAGAAACTTAAGTTTCTTTTTCACTTGCAGAAACTCTGTTACATTTTTAACCCACAGAGAAAAACCGACTCAAACTGCCTGCAGCTGCAAACTGTAAGTGCCATGAAATCTGCTCAGTAGAAAAGGTTTTACAGATGCTGCTACAATCCACCGCTGCACGTCTTCAGACGGTAAAAATAATGAAACTTTCAGCTGAATCTCTCTGGGAAATTCATTAGGTATTCTGTCTTCCCAGAGCTCTGAGTGTGTGGCCTCTCGGTGCTACAAGCATTACCGGCTAGTCTGAGCATTTTCATTAGTTCCTCGAATGCCAGAAAGAAACCACATGGGTATGTGGAGCAGCTGCTGGGAGATCTGGAAGCTCTGCCTTCCTCTGCCAAGCGGTTGGCACATCTGCCAGCCACCTTAACATCTGCATCTGCCTGATTCACGGCGTGTGTGAATCCAAACCTGCTGCCCCTCATGTACCAATCACAATATTGCACGCTGTGGTTCTGATCAGCAGCATTTCTGCATGTTTGGTGATTCCACTCAGGTAAATCAGAGGAAGCTGCTTTCAAACTCGCTGGAGTTCTAGAAACAAAGCTTAAAGAGGATTAAAGGTGCAGTAACACCAATCCTGTTTCGTCTGTTTTAATCCAGTCCGTTTGTCTAGAAAATCTGGTTTGGTTTGATGTCAACGCTAATCGAAATGGACTACAGCGCAGGGCA
Source organism: Poeciliopsis paucimaculata (assembly GCA_903067055.1). Lineage (NCBI taxonomy): Eukaryota > Metazoa > Chordata > Actinopteri > Cyprinodontiformes > Poeciliidae > Poeciliopsis > Poeciliopsis paucimaculata. The sequence continues at coordinate 16,740 of CAEGAD010076216.1, forward strand.
TTCTGGGTAAATACAACCAAAGCTAACGTGCTAGCCTAGCACTAGCAGCAGAAATGGCTCCTGGTCTTTAGCCAAAGACTAAACCACCAAAATCTGATGCCTCCATCTTGCGTCCATTTGGTGAAGTTGCTCTCAGTGTCTTCAGAGGTTTTTATGTCGTTTCCTGCGGCGCCCCCACAGGCCAGGAGGGGAAGAGGCTGCTCACATGGTTTGGTTGGTTTGACCGTTTAAAGCTTTTCGGTCACCCCAGAGTAAATAACTCTCTAAACGCCCCGGTGTCGATAGAATCCTACCTGACCACAGGTTCTGGGATGGTCTCCAGGTTGGCTGGGACCTGCACCCCCTTCTCCCACTCCTGCCTCCACGGGTCGGACAGAACGTAGAAGTCGTCTGGGCCGAGCTGGGCCGAGTCCGGCAGCTTCATGGCCGTGATGAAGTCTGTCCGAAACACCTGGAGGGAGAGAGAGACGGGGAAATGCTGCTAACTGATGTAAAAAACACAAAACGTTTTTACAGCACCGGTTTTACTTTGGTAATGACATTAAATCACTTTTTTACTTTCAGTAATGAGCAGGAAAGGAGAAAACACAAATATTTCTTAGTATGTAACCAAAAAATTTGGACATGTTTAACTTCAAACTACCGCTAAAAAATATTTATTTTAACCAAAATAACCAATTATTACACTTCCTGTTGTCTTCTTTCCTCTGATAAAGTCCAGACTTTCCACATAGAGCTTGGAAATGATGTGGATTTTCCCTTAAACAGCTTTGTATCTCCAGAAGAAATCCATCTGGATCAGCTTTTATTTTCCATTTGAAATAAAATCAACAAAAACTGTGTACAGCGTAACTGTAAGCAGACAGAACTCTGCGTCCGGGTCCAAATGCAACAGTCAGTCCAACACAAACAGACAGCAGCATGTGAGAGCTGGAACGGTTCGTATGGAGCCTGAAGCTTCCTGACAGCTCAAACTTACACTTAATCCGGGCCTGAAGTGATCCATTTTATCCTGCTTCTCAATGCTACCTCCACTGAAAACAGCAACTCTAACAGGAACAAATAGTTCGTTTTTTAAATATCATTCATAGTTTTGACGTTTTACCAACATTTATATCCATATCTCACCTTCCCAACATTATAAATACAAACTACAGACCAATACAAAGACTTCAACATGAGATCACCACCAGTCACTGATGACACTTTAAAGGTTACGTTTTATGCAAAATTCATTTCTTGCTCATTTTTTGTGTTTCTCACCTGCTTCTAAAAACAAACTAAGAACGTTTTTGACAATAAGTTCATGTTTTCTGGTGACTGGAAAATTTGCTATTTTTAAAACGTCACATTCAAGAGCCCAGTTCGTTACCTAGCAACCAACGCAGAGCTCTGGTCAGCTGGGTTTCCTGCTGCAAGCCCTGTACAATGGCTGCTGGAAACAAGAGTTTTGTTGCTGACTCACCAATCAGAAACCTTCATTTCAAAATTCATGGAAATATCTGAAAATGATAAATATGGGCAGTTTAAACCGTTAGACAAGGGAAAGTGAACCAAACTACAGACTCCATAATGACTGTTTCCAATAAATGTCTTTTTCCTTCATTTGCTACATGAAACATTGAAGTGAATCAATGAATATATAATAATGAATAAAACCATCTTTGTCTGAGTATGCAATGATTGGATAGTTGGTTGTGTTTTCTGTTAATTGTGAGATAATACTAATAAATATGTGGTTATCTGCAGCAGTGGAGCAAAAAGAGAAGCAGGCAGTGACATACTGAGAGGAAAAAGGATGGAGGAGGAATTATTAAAGGCAATCATTGCAGTAAAGTGTTGGCATTAACCTAAAAACCTTTAAAGGTCAACGCAAACAAAGCAGATGTAAATTCAGACGCATTTAAATCCTGCATGTAGGAGGTTTCCTGAAATAAACCAGGTGTTTATGAGAGCTGGGGCAGTGGCTGCTCTCACACACTGAGCCTCTTTGCTCCGACTGGGACCTGCAGCAGAGACACCAGCAGCCATGAAGAGAAGGCATCTCCAACACTAAACACAAGCAGCAACAACAGGATGACTCGGTTTATCGGCTCCTCGTTATCAGTTTATTTGTTGTGCCTCTTCAAACGATCCTCTGAATTTCTAACTTCAGTTCATCCACTTATCTTCAGTTTGATGTCAGATCAAGCAGGAGAAACAAATTAGACAAGATAACAACAACAAAGATGTTCCAGTGTTACGAAGGTGAACTATGATGCTTCCTACAGCTTAGGATAGATTGGCCTAAACAAAACATGTTCATTACATTTTTTACATCACATCGTTCCGAGATAATCAGTTCTGCCTGTTTTAGGGTCTCTGTCCCTTTAAATCCAGACCAGCTGCTGCTGACCACGCCCCCAACTCAACATTTACACTCACACAAGAAAATGGCTGCAAATAGATGAACAATTATACAGCAAGCATTAGTGGAGCCTCCTGCACAACCAGCCAGAATGCAGCCAGTGGTTTCTGGATGCTAACAACTAAACTCTTGTGTTTTCCAGCAGCCACTGTACAGCAGGAAAACCCGCTGACCAAACGCTGGAGATCAGCTGGGGTTGCTAGGTAATGGGCTAGAGCTCTGATTGGGTTGCTAGGTGACAAGCAAAGCTTTGCTGTGGTTGCTAGGTAACGGTGATGTGTAACGGTGTAACAATCAGGAAGTTTCTGTAACTTTTAACTTACTGACAAGAAATGGCTAGATGCTTTTTTGGAAGCATTTGGAAACAAAATGATCTTAAAGATTTATTTATAACTATTATGCAATAGTAGTTATAAATAAGTTATAAGTTTATAAGTTATAAAGTAGTCGTTTTAACAAAAACAGCTTCAGTTCCCATCATCTACAGAAAATACTCCCAACATGTCAGATTTTTACTTTCTTTCCTTTGTAATATCATTTTTATCAGTCGGTCGTTCGAGACGTTCAGTGACCAGAATAACAGCGTCTGTCCGTCCAGCCGCTCTATGGTCCACCAGAAGTCAGTGATGATGATTTAAGTGCAGAAAGAGCTGGAAGATGAGTCACAGTGTATGAAAGGCCTTAATGTAAAAAGCAGCATGGCTGCCTCTGCTGACGGCCAGGCCAACACAAACAAATAATAAACCCGAGCGAGAAGTGGTGTGTGTGACTGCGAGTGTGTGTTCAACTGCAGAACCTGTTCCAGCCGACAGTCCTGTCACTGATAGTGTTGCTGCTCCGCTGCAGGATTTTCTGCCTCTGAGTGCATGTTAGGCGTAAAACCCAGGCTGTAATAGATCTTTTCTTTCCCCTTCAGCAAAACAAGCAGAACAGATAAAGACTCGGGGCGACCGGCTCTCTGTTTTCTCTATCCATCTTTATGCTGCTGCTTTCATATTTTGCTCTCCAGTGGAGAGAAAGAAAGGAAATAAAGACTAGAGGAGACAGTAAGTGATGAGAAAACATAAAATCTAAAGTATATTAGGTAGTCAGGAAATAGATGGCGAGGGAAAAAACAACGGGGTAATGTGAAACAAGTAGAGCAGCGAAGGAAAAGAGAATGGGACGTCAGTATATCAGTTTTATTACTGTGTGTTTGTACAGGAATGGCTGCAGCTAATTAATGTCTAGGAAACTCTATTACAAGCTCCTGCAGTTTTATGTTCTGCCCTCCGCCAGCCTCCCCTGCTCACCTTGTTCATCTTTTCCCAACTCATTTCTTACAGACGAAACACTTCGCCGCCGTCCTCACTGACGGAGACGAGACGGCAGGTTGTGTTAAAATCAGCTTATTTTACACAGTAATACGTAAAACAAAAACACTTTCATCCACAAAACAAATCGAGGGAAAAAATCTGATTTGATTTTTCTAACTTGTTTATGTTCTGCAGAGTGAGTTAACGTCTGTGTTCCACACAAAGACCAAAACAAAGGAACACATTTGGCATCTTTATTGTCACTGAGGAACTGATGAGGAGTCATGAGGCAACAAATGTCGTTTCTGGCTGCTTTCTGCTGGTGGACAGAGACTGTTGCGTAATGAGGCTGAGGGGAACAATGGAAACTCTGTCGGTAATTACTTCAAAAGTGCATTTCGTTCTCCATCCATCACTTGATTTATTTGCAGCTTGAAACATTTTTCCACATCGATCAAACATAATAACCGCGCTGCAGACGTGCAATTCAATTTTGCCATTTCCTTGCAGTCTTCCAAATTTTTACAAATCGCAAAGAGTGGATAAAAATGCCAAGCGGATTTTTCAAATCCAACAAAAGATGGAAAGGAACAGCGAATTCCCAACAGAAAATGTACTTAAGTATGCAACTATTTCATCTGTTAGTTGTTATATCACTTAGTGTTTCATAAAACTTGTTCCATTTTCAGAGAAATATTAGCTTTCCAAAAATGTAGGGTTAGATCTAACAATGCTATCCTCTAATAAATTCACATTACTTTTCATAAAGCAACCTTACATGCCTCTATCGGTGCACCAGCTCAGTTTAGTCCGATTGAATCCAACTTTAGTCCGGTTTGCTTGTGAAAGTGTGAACCGAAATCAGACTGATGTGGACAAAGAAGCAAAGGCAGGAGCACTTAAAAACCTCGGTCGCAGTTTGGTTGAACGCAGGTGTGAACAGCAAGCAGAACGAAGCAGGAAGTGGACTACAGCGCAGGGCATTCTGGGTAAATCCAGCCAAAGCTAACATGCTAGCCTAGCGCTAGCAGCAGAAATGGCTCCTGGTCTTTAGCTTAAAGAGAAATCCTTAAATCTGACGCCTCCATCTTGTTTCCATTTGGTGAAGCAGGAAGTTGCTCTCAGTGTCTTCAGAGGTTTTGTGTCGTTGCCTTCAGTCGTTGCTGGTGCAGCGCCCCCACAGGCATGGAGGGGAACAGGTTGGTTTGGGTCAGAACCACAGCAGATGAAGTTCTGGTTTCTAATCAATGGAGTCCAACTGACAATCATGAGGAAAACATCCTGTGCATCATTGTATAAAATGCAGAAACAAAACATAAACTGAGCCTTAGAAGTTAATTCCATGTCATCTTTTTATTTTAGTTTATTTTACACAATTTGCACATAATGTGAAGTAACATAAAACACTTTGCTTTCCAAAATGCTGCTGATTCCCTCATGTGCCATGGATTTTAATGGGAAATTATGGGAAAAATGGGAAATTAGCCTCATTATTTTATAATGATTCTCAAGTGGAGTAATTCTTCTACTTGCAAGAAGGTATGCATTAATTGGACATGGATTTTCATCAGAGTAATTTGAGATAGTTTAAAAGTCTCGACTAAGAATATTTTTGCTAGCTACAAGAATAGGGAAAATTAGCCTAGTTTGAATTAGCTTGTTTAACCATTCACAATACGGTGGATGTTACATCACTGTTTATTTGCTTCCTGAAATGCCATTGGAAACGTGAAATTAGCCTAGTCAATTTTTGTTATTTTATGTGTTAAATCTGCCATTTTCACGCTAACAAATAGTTTTGAGTTTAATTTTACAACTCAACCACATAACTGAGCAAACAGTTTTACTGAAATTAGGTCAAATTCAACATTGTCTTTATGACTTGGCTCTCCACAGTTCATCACTTTATTTCACTTTTAAGGTTAAGAAATCTGAGAACTGAAACGTTGCAAGCACAAATCTCACCTTGACCCCTGCTGAACCCGACTCAGCTGGTTTTTACGCGGCAAGCGGCCGACTACCTGTCTGGTCTTATTACGTGGCCTGACTCGTATCGCTCAACATCTGCAAGGCAGTGATAAATTAGCACTCTCCACTTCCTCCTGCGCTGAGCAGAACAGAAACCACAGAGGATGACAGCTGAAATCTGACATTTAAAACCAGGAAACACACATCCAAGTGAAGATAGCACACACACATACTAATGTGTTCACACACAGTGACAAAAGGAGACAAGTACACACCGATGCAAGGAACTGAACTGAGTTAAACACACACACACAGAGAAAGAAATGTAAGCATTTATATGTATACACAAGCAGAGACACACAACACAGGTCCACCCACTAAATAGACCTTATTATGGTGCTGCTGAGTCAGTTTTCTTAAAGCGCAGCGATCGCACTTTAAATGCTTTCAAAGGCCAAAAGACAGCTCACAATAGTTTATCCTGGAAACAGGCTGGTTCATGTTTGGGTTTAACAAGGATGAGAATCCTGCACAGAGACAAAGCTGAAGCTTATCTGTGACTTCCTGCGGTTCCTAGTCTGCACACTGTCCAGTTACACGTATCATTTAAAGTAGAACTAATAAAGAACAGGGCACAAAAACATAAAAGGCAAAAACATAAAAGGCAAACGTTTTGGTCAGTTGGTTGGTTTTTGGTTGTCTTGTTTGGTCAGTTGGTGAGTTAACATGAAACATTTTGATCTTTTTAAGTGTTTTTCTATAAAGCATGTAGAATTGAGTCGTCTGGAAATGAAGCTATATGATTGTCTTCAAACTGTGATCACACAGACCCAACTTACTTGGTTCTCAAGCTGCAGCGTTTTGGTCAATATCTGTTATTTAAATCCGAGTACTTTTCTACCAAGGACAGAAATCTGAGGCAAAAAGGGATCAAACAGTAAAAATGGGGTGAGAACGCACAATTAAAGGAAATTAGAATAGCAAAAGAGGAATTAAGGAAATGGAAGGGCAAGAAACAGAAAAGCTCAGTTTTCTCCTCTGGGCATCATGGCTACCTGGCTCTCCTCAATGCGTCATGGCAGATGTCAGCTCACAGAGAGAAGAGGATAATTTTAGCAGCCACATCACAGCACGGGCTCTAATGATTGGCTGCTTGGAAGGACCACAGGACTCAGGAAGAAGTGTGTGCATGTATGTGTGTGAGTGTTGAGTGGGTGATCATGAGTGAGAAAAAGACGTAGGAAAGAAAGGGCTTGATGAAAAAGTGTCAGAAGAGAGAAGGGAAAGGCTGTGCCTGTGTGTGAAGGCGATCAGTGCATTAGTCCAGTGACTCAGAGGTTTCAAACATGCACAAAGACGGGAATCCATCATCGCTCTCACTATGTAATGTATTCAGTAAATTATAGGCTCCAGCTTTCATTTTTTAAGTGCACATCCAATTCAGTGCAATTTAAAATTCTGAGGTGAGTGAGGTTTTAGTGTGGTTAACATACAAAAGGAAATTGGGAAGATTTCAATGAATTCTAGTTTTCTTCTCTTACGAGACATTTTTGTCATAAGCGATCTGCTGAGGCACGATTCAGGATAAGTTACATTTATACTGATTATAAAGCCTTAAGGAATGAGGGGTTGGCATTTGTTGACTGGCTGGTTGCATCAGGGTGGAGGCTGGTTAGTTGTTGAACAGAGAGGCTTGGTTAGTCGGCTGATCTGTCGTCTATGGATGAGTGGGACGATGCTGGGTCGGGAACGCGGACGTTTCTGAGTGGGCTGGGGAACCCACTCAGGGTCGGGGTCTTGTTTTTGGCTGAGTGGGTGACACAGTATCCACTCAGTTGGTTGACTTTGGATGTGTTGGGTGGATGGGGGACTTTCCATTGGTTGGTCAGTCAATTGTTTCCTTGGTTAGTGGGTTGGTTGTGCCCAGCTGGGTAGGTCTACTGGTTGCTTGGCTGGTTCATTGTCTCTCACTGGTTGATTATCTATGGGTTGGTGGGGGCAGGTCAGTAGGTCGGTGAACAAGTCGGTTGTTTCTGGGTGAGTGGGTGACACGGTATCCACTCAGTTGGTTGACTTTGGATGTGTTGGGGATTTATCTGCCTGTTACCTGTCAGTTGATTCTGGGTGGATTGGTGGTTTGGTTTATTGCTTGGTGTTTATTTTCTGATGATGCCAAACTACATAAAGATTGTAGTGAGAAAAGCAGAAAAACTCAGATGTCCTGTTTTTTTCTTTTGTAAGTAAAATTGTTTGAAATGATTTAGTGTTTGTCCTTGAAGAAATCGTGTTTAGAGCTTTTTGTATTTAATCAGCTGTGTGAAATGCTTATAATGATCAAGCTGAAAGTCCAGACACGAAATGACAAATAGGTGCATCATGGCACAAATAGCAGTGATGTTTTGGTCTGCGATTTTTTTCCTGTTCTTTTCAAAAGCAATTCTCTTCCATAAATTGACTTCTGGCTATTCGACAGAGAGGATTTGGTTCAATCGACGCCTACAGGAATAAAACGGAAAGAATGAGACGGAGAAGGACAGACCGATGCAAAAGAGAAAGGAAGAACATTCAGTGTTTCCTGATGGTCACCCAGAACCGCTTTTACTTTGTGCCATAATAGTTTCCTTTTTTTGGCCATTTTCACATATCACAAACTTTCACAACATAGAACAGAATAGCAGACATAGCTTTTATGAATAGTTCATAAATTTTCAAATAGGCTGAGAATTGTCCCAGTCCAGAAGTTTAATGTTTACCAACTCCACCATCTGCTTTATTCAGGAAAGTTTCTTAAAGGAACATTTCTAACTGTTTGTTTGAGGTGAAGTTGAAAGATTGAGAAATTATTCTAATTTATTAATCCACCTACTTTGCTCAATGCACCAAATACACTAGATAACTTCAATTTAACAGCAGTTATCCAGTGGCCAAGATGAATGTCATATTTAAGAGTTTCACAAATTACCTAGCAACCGCAATGAAGCAGCCCGTTACCTAGCAACCCTAGCTGATCTCCAGCGTTTGGTCAGCTGGTTTTCCTGCTGTATGTGCTGTACAATGGCTGCTGGAAAATACAAGAGTCATCATCCAGAAACCATTTGCTGCATTCTGGTTGGTTGCGCAGGAGGCTAAACTAATGCTTTTCAAAGATGCACAGTTGGAAAATTGTGTTTGCAGCGATTTTCAGGTGCGAGCGTAAACGGTGAGTTGGGGGCGTGGCTAGCAGCAGCTAGTTTGGATTTAAAGTGACAGAGGCCCTAAAACAGCCCAGACTGGAATCTCATCATCTAACAAATATAATGAATAATGAATGACCGCTGACCTATTTTAACCTTTTCAAGAAAACAGATCAGATATATTAATGTAAAACTTTTTAAGAGGTTTTAAGGAAACATCTTGATCAGGAAATCATTACGCTGGAAGAAGCAAGCCAATTTCAAGTGTTTGCACCTTCAGACCCCGAATGGTTACAAAACTAAGGTCAAGAGGAAGCAAAAGGATTAAAACATCAGAACCACGACGCTCCATTCCCCAGATATCTACACAGCGCCCCCCGATGAGTGAACTCTGATGTGTCAATCAGAAGATGTTTTTCTGCTTCTCCTTATAAATGGCATCAGACATATTTCAGATGGCAGATTGTACAGATTGTTCTTTGTGCGATTGCTGCACATCAGGCACCCTGCAGAGCTCAGAGCACACAAGCCCGGAGGAACCTTTCGCTCGGTAACAAAACCAACCGTCTCCTGATGGATGAGAGGGAGGAAAGATACGCAAAAGCAAAAGTGGAGGCAGTCTGTGAGTTATTATGCAGCAACATCTCTCGCTGACATGAATCAGTCATATCAACACCCCTCACCAGCTTGACGCTTCTACAAATAAAGGACTTGATATGAATGTGAAAAAGATTTCCTGGTGCTCCTTCTAAAAACTCCTTTCTCCCTCTTACTTCTGCAAAATGTCACATCTGTAGCTATTATCCTGTCTTCATATAGTTCTGAGCTCTGAAAAGATACAGAGCCTACAATTTGTGGCCCTCATTAGCTTGAGACGAGACAGCGAACGAGTCCTTTTGAGGTTTGTCTGAAGGCGGCTCCTCATGGCGCGGCGCTGGCCTGAATGATTCACGGAGCGACTGCGGCGCTCTCCTTCCACGCCAAGGGCAGGCTGATTGCCAACGCGCCGCTCAAAGGTCATGCAATTAAGCTTTGTTCCTGCTTCAATGCGGCTGCCGCTGACTGACTGCGCTCCGTCTGAGCAGATGTGATTTTTGGCCCCTTTTGAGCTAAGAAATGTCACTGATTCATGCTTACAATAAGAAATAAGTAAAAAAAGAAACAGTAGCCGAAATTATCTCTGAACTTTGTTAAAACTTGGAAACTAGTCAAATTTAGAAAAGGGTTCCATGATACCAGGAAAACATGCAATTGCACTTTGACTGCTGAAAACTGAGATGCTGATATTATTTTCCATGTGATTGTGGAGAGCTTTCTACGGTGGCCCCTAAGAGACACTTTTCATTTTCTCGTAATAATGCACGAGTTGCTTCATGAGGAACATTGAACATTGAAAGTCTTTCTGCTACAATATGAGGTTTTTCCATGAATGTTACGTTTTATGCATTTAGGACACAAATGCATTTTGTTCAAAATACAAAAGTAAAACAGGTCAAACATGTTTCCATCTCTTTCCATTCCTAGATATAAACAGAAACTTTCCATAAAAAGCAAAGAGTGAAAACATGCTTTCAAACTATTTGGACGACTTCAGCTTTAATTTCACACGATGAAGTCATCAGACAGAATATCATATTTTTGCTTAGTTTTAGCTAGTTATTTATCACTTAATAAATAAATTAGTTGATTATTTGAATAACTGATTAATCTGACTAATCATTTCAACCCTACGTCTGATACAACCAAATATTAATTTGAATAAACATGTCACACCATGAAGCAGAAGGACTGCAGGTCAGGAATAAAATGGCTGCAAATTTCCAACCTGAACAACAAATTAGATAAAATGTTTCCTAGTCTTGATGTTAGCGCCAACATAGTCAGAATTGGACCAAAGCAACATGAAAACATGGACTTGTCCTACCTACCAGGATAACACTTCATGCCTCAAATCACCTCAAACCTCCACATGATGAGTTCACTGTTCTCCAAACATCCCAAAGAGCGACTCTGTTATGTGATGGAATGAGAGATTAGCGCCATCGATGTGCAGCTGATGAATCTGCAGCAGCTGCACAAAACCTCAGAGGAATATTTCCAATAACTTGTTGAACACGTGACGTAAAACAATTACAGCGGTTCTGAAGGGATTTACAGGAAAACAAAGGAACAGATGTCAAGAAATTATATTTAAAAAAAACAAAATATGTTAAAAAAAAATGTGTATCAATGTAGAAGTCAAAGTCTTACAATATTTCCAAACAAAGAAAAGTCTTTATTGTGGTCCAAAAACTTCAGAAAACATCCAAGTTGGAAACAGGTTTGGATATTAAATCAATTCTGAAACGATTAATATGATTAATCAATTATCAAAAAATTCCACTAATCTAGTAATCAATACATCATTAACTACAGATTACACGTGTTAATTATTATGCAAACTGGAATTAAGTGTCAAAGATTAATTTTTTGTTGTGTTATTAAATTATAGATGGTATTGTGTGTCTGAATCACTATAATTAATTTCAGAGAGCTGGTATCGCAGTTTAGCTCAATTAAAGGAAATCTACTAAAGAAGGATGTTCCACATTATTCAGCAGGCCACAGGCTTTAAGCAATAAGGGAAAGAGAAAGGATCCCTGCTGATGAAAACCATCAGACAGTGCAGAGCCGTATGACAAGGTCTGAACACATTAGATATGTAATGGAAACTGAAGCGTTATCTTCGTGCGGCGTTTGATAAAAGAACTAAGCTGTAAATCCTGTAAATATGTGTCAGCATTAAAAAAAAAAAATCAAAAACATGAATCAACAGTTCAGACCAGCACTGTGCTGATGTCAAGTCAAGCAGAGAAAGCTGAGCTTTTTAAAGGCTGATTCAAGTATTTTACATTCTTTGCTACAAATGATGATGCTTTTACTAAAGGAATACTATTTTTACATTTTTATCAATAAAGCATTTATTTTCCTAAATGAAAAATCTGCAGACTGTGGCAACAGTTTACCCGATTAATCAATTAGTCGTTCAGGAAAATCAATTATTAAGATAATCGCTAGCTGCAGCTCAGTTTCCCTCAGTGGATGATTAAAGCTGCATCATTTTAACTTCCTACCACTGACTTAGGAAACTGCAAACCAGTCGGTGGACAGAGAGGAGCTTTACGTTTCCTCTGCAGCTCTGAGGTGAAATGAGAGAGCAGGAATGTGAAAAGACACTTTTCTCAATAAATAAACCTTAAAAACTGGGTCACAGACAAGAAATATTGAAGGAGACTTAAGAGGCAGAAGCCAATTTCCCCCCACGGACTGCGATGCAAATATGGTTCTCCGTATGGCAGCTCAGGCAGAGGATCTGGTGAAACGGAGGGTGGAGACGTGACCTAGTTTTAAATCGTGTGGCTGAAACAATCAAAACAGCTACATGATTAATGCTGTCTGCACACACTGAAACTCGGTTCAGTTGTCACGCGTAAAGAAGCCGAATTCACCAAGACAGAAGAAGAGGCAGGTCTGCTGTTTCCAACCCAGAGACTAAACAGCTTTTCCTTCATTGGCTGCTGGTTCAGATGATACTAACATTCATCTGTCCCAGTTTATTTTTATCGCCGTAAAATAACGTAATGGTACTACAATAAAAAATAAAATGAGTCTTTTTATAACCAAGCTTTTATAAGTACAACCACGTTAACGGTTTCACCACAAAGACGACTTCGCTGCGTCTAAATCAGCGTTTATTTAATGAAAGAACCATTTTCATTACAGAATATATTTGTTTAATCGAGTCCTAAAGAATTAGAAAACAAAATAAAATTTCTTCTAATGCAGAAAATGTGCATCATTTTAAGGTTTCGGATCTCCAGTGAATTACATCACAAAAAATAACTAATTGGTTGATTCTATTTCAATCTATTGTTCTTCCATTGTTGTGTCACGATAACTAAACAAAACACAGAAACTGTCCTATAAATATTTATACTCATCTTCACATCGTGTAGGTCTGAACAATTAATCAGATTAATTACGATTAATCGATTATTGAAATAATCGTCAAATAATTTAGTAACTGATTAATCGTTAACTCCAGTATTAAGACTCAACAATGAAGGAAAAACAGAGGCAGAGCAACAATTAAAACGAAAATGTAAAAATATATAAACATTCTGCATTTTACAAAAATAAAAAAACTGCCAATATGTTTTACCCAAAACTCAGTTTTAGTTCCAGATTCTGTGAAAAAACATCTTATCTTTTCCTATCCAATTGTTAATCAGTTAATGATAAAATTAATCAACAGATCAATAATCCAGCAGGAAAAGTCTGAGCTTTTCACATGATTTTTTATTTACAAATGATTAATTGTTCTCTAAAGGAAGCAGCAGCAAAAACAGGATTATATTACCTGGAAGAAATAAAAATACTCATAAAATGCAATTTGAGCAATTTGATTAGGGCTGAAACGATTAATCGCATTAATCATCAAATAATTTGGAAATTGATCAATATTTAACCATTTGCTACAAATAAAATCAACATATTCAAAGAAAGGATTCAGCTGAAACTACAAAATGTATTTATATTTTACATTTAAGATTAAAAAAACATATTTGTTTGTAAATATGTTTACAAAGAAGCATCATCATTTCAGCTTCATCTGGTTTAAATTCACTACAGGAATGATATTGTATTGTACTTTAGGTAAAAAAAGCAAAAATGCCGTCATCTACCTGCTTCAAGGTTCAACGTATTTATTCAAATTAATATTTGGTTTCCACAGATGTAGGGCTGAAATGATTAATTATTTGAATCAATTATTCAAAAAATCAACTAATCATTAATCGAAAAAGACAATTTTGCCGTAATTAAGCCTAAGCTAAACAGAAAAGATGTAGATTTTCATCTAAAATAACAAACGTTTGTCTGTAAATATATTCTGGAAAGCCTCGTATGGCACAGCTTTAGCTTCACCTTTTACTGTCCAGTTATTAATCAATTCATCTCAATATTAGCTGATCAGCCAACAATGCACTGATGTTCAGCAGGAAGCCTGAGATCTTCACAGGTTGATGTTTTTAGCTGCAGATCAAGTGTTCACTAAAGGAGAGCTGTTACTGCATTTTAGACATGAAAAGAGATATTTTTGTTTATTTGCATCTTTTAATGTGAAAACAGAAAAATCTGTTTAAAGTTCCAGTTTATATCTGATTAACTGTCAGAATAATCGATTAGTTCAAGTAGAGAAACTCCATCATCCCTCCCAGCTGCCCAACCAGCCAGACTTTAGTAACTCTTATCATTTGAAAGCAATCCTGATTTTAGCAGCCATGTTTGCAGGGGGAGGAGGGAACTTGGCGCTGGAGACGGTTTAGTCTAACAGCTGGAGGCTGTGTTGGCTCGCTGTGTGTGAATGTGAGTGTTAGCCATCGTGTCCCAACCGGGATGTTGACATGCACAGCTCTCCATCCACTCACTGGGACTGGCAAACAGCGTTAGAGTTTGTGTGTGAGCAGAGAAACCCTCAACTGTTTACATCTGGTTGCCATGGCGACTCAGCGAACGCTAATGAGCCGCAGCAGCTGTTAGCATCCCAAACTCAGCACGACGAGCTAACCGTGTTTACCAAAGGTGACAAACTGAAAACTGTTCTGACCAGATTTAAAAACAATAAACTATTTCCTACATATTTCATCTTTTATCTGTTTATGCTTTTATGATTCTCTCTTCTTTGATTTTGCCTAGGTTTGTATTTTAATAAAAATCACAGGATGGTTGTTGTCCCTTTCACCTTTAAATTAAACTTCAGGCAAAAATCTGGATGGACCTGCTGGAGATGTTAAACTGCTGACTTTGGCCTTATGGCTTCCCTCATTACCCTGTTTCCTGTCTGAAGGGTCTGAATACTTTCAAATAAAAACACTAGACAAACAAACAGGACAACAAAACCTCAAACACAAAAAAGAAGTTAAAAACACTGATAAATGTGGATGTTTGGAGATATTTCATGTAGGTGTGAGTGAGTAAGAAATAAATGTCACCAGGTGAGTAATTATCTTCTGATTAAAATAATCCAGCTGTGATCTCAACATTCAAGGTGCGAAGATATGCTAATTTCTTCCTAAGGAGTGAAAACTGGAAGCTTTTGTTACGTAAGCAGAAGAAAACAAAGCGGAGCAGCTAATCAGGTTCTATTCATCTGCTGCACAATGATTTTAATCAGCTGGCTGCTTTTCACACTTCCTGAAGGAAAATCTTTTTCAAAACGTCGAGTTTAGAGCATCAAAGTCGAGTCGGCAACAAATCTTTACACAACAGACTAAAAACAGACTCAATCCGATTCCTGAAAAGGTCAATTTTCGCATTTTGTCACATTAAAACCACAAACTTTTATGGATTTACTGTTTTACATAAAATATTTGTTTAATTTGCACTGAAAGATTTCAGATTTTATTTGGAAAGACAAATTAGAAAAACACTTATTCTTCATACCAAACACTTTGACAGAACTGCAGCTGTAGCATAAAGTCAAAAGCTTCAGTAGCTTAATGAGTATGAAAACTTTTCAGATAAATGTTTTCCTTATTGATCCTAAATCAGCGTTATCGGTATCGACTGGTGAGAATCTGATCGGTGCATCTCAATTTCCTCTGGCACTAAAATATCTCAGACTGATTTAGTCACCTGACCTTCAGCTTCATAATTAACATAAAGAATCCTGTCAGATGATCAATAATGTCACCGATTGTGAACGGTGGAAACATCCCTGCACTGCCCTCTGACCCTCATTCAAAGGTCAGAGGGTAAAAAGTGTTTCTTGAACAAATCCAGTGGTTTTCTCTGAGCTTTGCACCTTGTTTGCACCTTTACACACTTAACCTGCAGCACTGAGAAACCGATCGATCAGGAAGGCAGCGGCGTGACTTCACACCTGCTCTGCTGTGTTGGGAAACCCCACCGACATCACTTCCTTCCTTCCTCCATCGAACACCAGGAGGCGCGCAGACCTTTCCAGGCTGCTAAACGTTTCTAATAGGAGAACAAGTTGTAGATATCTGACTTCATTGTCCCGTTCTTTTAGTTTATGTAAAGAAACAAACATTTTCCAAAGATACGAGTGCCATTCCACCGACATTTACACAAAGCTCTGTCCGTTTATCTTTCCAAACGTCTTCTACATTCACATCTAAACTGGTTTTAATAGAAGATTAAACTTTAGCCTCCAACACGTCCAGAAAACGCCACAAAAATAACTCAAACTGGCAGATTAAAGACCAACATGCTGATGATGACAGTTTATCTGCTGTCATTTTAATCTGATACACATCTTGTATACCACTGCTACTAATGATTATTTTAACTGAATATTCTGACAATTAACTGAATAATCAGATGAACAAACTGGCACAATCAATTCATTTCCTGATTTCAATAAAAAAATAAACATTTTATTGCATAAAATGTAAAAGTTTCTAGTGAAAATATCTTAAGACAAAACTCTTTGTTTTGTCTTAAGAAACATCCCAATTAAAGAAACATCCCAGCAAGACGTTTGAGGTTATTTTATGTAATTAATATTGATGGAAAGGTTCAAGATTATTTTACAAAAATGTGTGTTATAAGTTTAATAATCTGACAGTGGAACTAACATTTTTAAAATCAGGATTTTGTGTTTTTGCAGTGTATTTGTTGATGCCGTGACAGGAAGCTGGATGCATGAGGTGTTACTTTAAAATAAAATAAAATAAATGTGAATTAAGCTCATCATTATCTGGGCTTCAGAAATAATTTGAAGATTTTATGACTTAGAAGCAAATAAATTAATGTTGGTTTAAATCAGGAAACTTTTGTCAGACAGTGAGGAAAAGAAAAGATGCATGTAAACATCTGCTTCCAACTGTAAATGATATACAACTGAAAAAAAAGAAAAGAAATAATGTCAAACTTTGATTTAGTTACTGGCACAAGACAGAAAAAACAACAACTTGTGTGAAATAAAGACGGAGATGAAAGAGGATTTGAATACACACTCCCATCTGTGTGTGGGGAACAATTTGAGAGGAAATCCCCCAGCAGAGTGTGGAAATTCATCCTGCTGTCTCGGTAGGTTGTGGCAGGCGCCGCCCGTGCCTCTGAACCAACGTGTGTGTCCTGGTTCCACGATGCAGAGTTATGCAGACTGTCATACGATTCCCGGGAGGAGAAGAGCAGCGAGGTTTCTCTGACGAAGAGGAGTTCAGCTCTGGTCTCTGGAGACGAAGCTCGGCGCCGCCACACAAACATTTCACCAGAACCCGTTTTAAACCTTCCTGGTTCGCTGCGGTGAACATGTGTCTTTACTCACAACCTCCATTTTTCTTTCTGTTTGCGTTGAATCACCAGATTCACAAATCTGATCCTGCTTCTCAATCTGCTTCTTAAAGGTGATCACTAACATTAGGTTGGGACAGATCTATGATGTTTTGTACAATAATATCAAAAGTACGGTCCATTTGCATGACTCGAAACGTTTTAGTGCGGCCCTCAATCATAATTTAAGACCAGATAAATTTGGCTTCCATGCAGTTGGTGCAGATACACATTTAAAAACAAAGTTTTGGTGCAATTTCCAAAAAACCTACAGGCAGTTTAACATCTTACAGTATTCAACCAGATCTCAGCTTTAAATTTACTTCATCTTAATAGTCAAAGGGATAACAAACATTTTATTTTAGTGATTTCATTTTAGTTACAACTGCCACAACGTAACAAAAATTTTAATCTTAAAATTCACTAAAATTTTAGTGATTTTTACTGAAATAAAATGAGGCAAGAGAGAATCATAAAGCATAAACAGATAGAAGATGAACAACCTGAAGGAAATGGTTTGTTGTTTTTAAATCTTTAAATCCAGGCAGGCTGCTGCTGGCCACGCCCCCAACTCAACGTATTACACAACCGTACCTCTTTGCAAAGCATCAGTGGAGCCTCCTGCACAACCAGAATTTCAGGTTTCTGGATGGTGAGTCGACAACAAAAATCTCGTCTTTTCCAGCAGCCATTGTTCAGCATTTTAAATGACCTTTTTAAAGCCATTGTGCAATGCAGAAATCAAACAACATTAACGTATTTTCAGAAATCAACTAGGTTATTTTTAAGTGCTTGGTTTGCTTTTAGAAGCAGATGGAACAAATAAAAGTACAAAAACATGAAAAAAGTGAATTTTCCATAAATGCATCGTCTGTGCAGGTGCAGATAATAACAGAACAGTTGCCATGTTTCTGCAGTTGAACCAAAAAATAAAAATAAAAATAAAACCTTTTATCTCTTCAGATGATATTTCTGACTGTATTTTATTTTTTATGCGACCTTTCCATCACTCTCACAAAATGAAGCAGCTGGGCGCTGCGCGGCGCAGAGGCAGCGTTTAGAAAGGGGACGTGGCCCCTGGCTCCTCGGCGGAGGCCCGGGTCACAGCAGAGAGCTGCAGCGGTAATTACTGAGCGACTGATTGCTGACAGGACCTTCCAGCAGCCTGTGGTTAGCTGCATGGAGGACAAGGAAGCCTGACACATGCTCTGCTGACGACTCACACTCTCAGGGCAAAGATGTCATTTTCTCTTTCTGAAAGCTGCAAAAACAACAAACTACGTCAACTTCAGTCTGAGTCTCTGAGGCGAACGGAGCAGATCTTTTTCCTCCTAAATGTAGAAATAATTCTAGAAGGTGAATTTAAAAATCAACGCCGCTGGAGTGGGAGGAATGTGTGATTGCATCAGTTCTCCAGTTCCCAACTGGATGATGCCGGTTTCTTTGGCAGGCTGGTCATTTGGGAGCGGACGCTCCAACCCTGCGTTTAACCGACCCGTCCTTCCCAGCCGAGAGTCGGCTGCTCAGCAGAACGCTCTGACATGGAGCGACGCTAACCGGACCGGGGAGAACCTCACAGTCTGAGGCAGATTCACGACAATATCGTCTTATTTTAAAAGATGAATTAATACTTCTGTGAATCTGCAGCATTACAGTAAGAAACTAATGCAGAAGCTAATCAGCAGGAGCCGCTTCCAGCCTACACACACATAACACCCCTCACCCCGCTGCGAGGGGTTTTATCATGAAAAGATTATAAAAATGAAGTTTATTGTCTGGAAATGTATTTTATGAGAAAGGGACCGGACAAACGTCTTTGTGTGAAATATAATACTGAAATATATTTAAATATAGAAATGTCTAGTTCACATCAAATAAGTTTTACATCAGAGATCTGAAGCTGAACAGAAATAAACCTTTAGATTGAGAGTCAGTTAATACAGATAGAAACCAGAGATCAGGATGACCTCTGACCTTACAGAACAAGAGAAACTCATCCATGCGTTTATCTGTAGCCGCGTTTCTCAGGTCTTCAGGAGAAGCAGCATTCAGTTTCTACGCACCACAAATCTGGAACAAACTTCCAGAAAACTACCAAACTGCTGAAACAGTTACGAAGTTTCCAATAAAGTGGCCGCAAAAGCACAACTACAGTTGTGCTTTTGCACAACTAATGTGATTTTATTTAATCACATTAAATAAAAAATGTGATTAAAATCACAATAAGTTGAGTAAGTTTAACATGAAGTGTCATCTGCTTCCTGTTCTCTTCTTGGTTTCCGCCAGTAGTAACTTCCTGTTCTGATCATGTGACTCGTGTTATTAAAAACTTTTTTTTCTTAAATTTCCATGTTTTTCTATTTTCAAAATATCAAATTATTTGGTCAGTAGAAATGAATCATCACTTTAAACCTGCAGTTTTATATGATACATAAAACATAAACCTGACTTGGAATCTGAACAACCATCAATAGTTGTTTTTAAATAATCAGAACTGGTCCAACTGGAGCTCCAGTTACATAAAACCCAAACCAGCAGCTGTCCTACCTCGGATGGTTTCTTGTGCGGGAGGCGGACCCAGGTGCTGCTGGTGCCGGTGTTCTTAGAGGACCTGGACCACGACGTCACCTGACCTGCAGGACCATGAAAAACACAGATCAATAATCCCCTTCTGGTCCCTTTATGCCGAAGACTGTCTGGAAACAAAAAACTCAGTTTGTTTGAGACGTGAAATCCTTCACTGCAGTTTGTGGAAAAACTGGAGAAATGCCGAAACAATGAGAGCGAAACAATGAATCAGCAGGAAATCTGCAGAACAAACGTTATTATGGAGCTCAAAGTTTTTATCTTTTAAATAAATTATTTTATTTCTTATTTTATTTCTTATATGAAACAGATTGTGAAGAATATATAAGGTGTAAATCGGCAGAGTTAGTCATTATTCCAATGTTATTTACAGAATACATAATAGTAATTACATGATAACATAATAATAATTGTTATTACTACTATGGGTCTGTAGATTTTTCTGTTAGTTTGTAATCATTTTGTTTGTGTAAAATTATTTTTTGTTAGTATTGGAAAGGCATGTTAATTCATTAAATGTTGACTCCTTTTCTAACAGAAAACTAACACTAAGCTGATTATTTTGTTCCTGGTTCATCATGAACGTTTTCTCTCGTCCGACTGATAACTAGTTTTTAACAAACTGTTTGAATTAAATGAATAAATGAATAAATGAAATGGAAAAGCTGCCAAACAAACAGCGGCTGAAGGCTTTAACTGATGACGATCCATGAAGAGGTTAATTAGGTACCGACAATATAAATAACATCTTGTTAGCGCCCTGCTCCACTACGCTCCATTACCAGCCCATTAATACACAACTTAATTGTAATTAAGCAGCGGCTGGAGCCAGCATCCACCCAGCAGCTTTCACTGCTTTTACATCCGCCGCACTTCAACACCCAAACCATGTCTGCCCGAGTCTGCATCCCGAAGAACCATAAATATAATTAGACGGCATCCTTTGCAATGGATTTGGGTTTAATGTGGCACATCAGAGTCTGAGGCCTGTGAGCGAGCGCGCCTCCCCCTCAACATGTCCCTCCATCGCCATGCTGGCTTCACCCGTCAGCAGCTCGCGCCGCGCAGGGAGGACATGCTGCCGCGCTGGCCTTCAGAGGTCACGACCTCTTCTACAGAGGTCACACACACAGTGAAGGTGTGTGTATTAATCAAACATTAAAACCTTTCTCACTTTCAGGTGCTACTAATGACCTGAAATACGTCCAGGAATGTCAGCCACTACAGCTAAAATTCAGATTTACTGATGTTACATCGACACGTTGCTGTTTACATCCGGATATTTCACTGCAGGACGAAAACACGAAAACTCTTAACTGTTAACTGATTACAGCAAAATGAAACCTGCAGATTTGGGAATTATGAAGACGATATTGTAATTAACGATAGTGTTGTTGTTTTCAAACCATTTCTCAGTAACATGATGGTCGTGGAATAATAATAAGGCAGGAACAGATTCTCAAAAATCAATAAACGTTAAATAAACATTTAATGCTGGAACTGGAAGACATTTTAAATAAACAGAACAACAAGTAAAATGAATTTTAAAGTCTCTGCTGGTTGAGAGCAAAACACAGAAAACTTTTATCCTCCAGCTTTTGGTACAAAGAGAGAAACAATAAATCATGACTGAACTCGCTTCACTTTATCCTGCGATGAATTGATTTGTTGGCCCGGCGGCAAGCGGCCCGGCGGCCCGGCGGTCGCCAGAGTGACGAGGCCTTGATGAGGTCGTGTGTTTGGTTTTAGGCTCAGGTCAGCTCAGCCGGTCTGCCTGAAGGTTCCTGTGACCGACCCAGGGCGGTCGGGCCACACATCAGGAAAGAACCGGAGCAGCCGCTAACTCCACGCTGAAGCACCAAAATCTCCTAATGGGAGTTTGGTGGCAAGTCAGGAAGCTTACCCTCAATTACTCTTAATGAGGAGCACATTGCTCTCCTCGTGCAGCCAGGCAGAGTTCTCCAGGATCTGCAGAAAACATCAGACTTTCACGTTCTGGTGACGTAAAGGTCCAGCATTAAAGAGCAACATGAGCCCTGGTCCAGGGTTACACGAACAGAAAACCCATCAGAGCAAATATCACAGAACATCTGAACCAGAATGTGCTGTAATGGTTCCTTTCCATCTGCAAAAGTCCATGTGCTGCACTGTAAAAACACTAAACCTGACCAAGTATCCTGGTTTAGTTGCTACAGAAATTATCTCATAAGTGACTTTTCAGCAAGAGATCCTCATTTAAGTAAATAATTCTTTAATATTTATGAGAAAGTTCTAGATTATTTAACTTGGAACAAGACATTTTCCTCTTCTATAAGTGAAATAATCTCCTTATTTACTTGTATTGACTAAAAACAAGCTCATATTTCTCACTGAAAAGTTACTTGGAAGTTAGTTTTGTTTTATTCCAATCCATCAAATTTTATTTGTATAGCACATTTCAAAGAGCTTTACATCAAACAAACATAAAATACAAAGTCATAAAAACACAGAAACAACTGAAATATTACATTTCCCATCAATACACATCATATTGTTGATGTTTCATTGCAAAATGAAACATCAAAAGTTGTTTTTCTGGAGTTTATTCCAGATTTGCGGTGCATATCCTACGATACAAACACACAAAATACCAGGTAAGATTTAGTGTTTTTGCAGTGCAGCTACCGCATGGCAGCTGCTGGCCTCCGTCGTCACCGTGACCAGATAACCGAACACGCAGGCCAAGCCTACCATCATGGCTGCGTGTTAATTAGAAGCCGCACTCAAGAGGCCCAGCAGCCAAAATTATCCTGGGCATCCTTCAATTAGAAACCTGATAACCTCCAGTGAGGTCAGGAGGAAACGCAGAGCAGCACAAACAGCCCATTAAAGATGCTGCAAAAATGCTGCCCAGGCCTGAGGCCGCAGGACGCGACATCGACAGACAGACGTCCGGCTGCATAACCAGGTAGTCACTGCTTACATTTACTTCACTGCTTTCACTACGATAAACTTTTATAACTTTATCCTGAAGTATTTCTGCTCTTATTTGAGACAAATTTCTGGATTTTCTTCCCAGTGAATGAAAAACAAACATATTTTAACCAGAAACTCACCAGACTCAAACACCTGCAGCTTCTGTTAAAGTTTCAGAAGATTTGAAACTTATTAGATTTTTTATCACTAATATGAAATATTGTCATTTTGTCTTACTTTTACTGACCGTTAATATTAATAAGTGAACTGAATTACTTTGTTTCTGGACATTGACTAAACATAAAACTGATTTTATCTTTTGTTAGCCATTAGTTAAAATAATATTTGCATTTTTCTAAAATGATACTTTGTAGATTCATTGATTGATTTTTGCATTGATTATTCGATAGCAAAATGTGATTTTGTCAAGTAAAAAACTATCAATTTACTCCTCTGATTATGTTGTTCTTTCAACACCTGGACATTTTTTGATTCTCCAGTTAACGATTAATCGATAACTAAATTAGTTGACGATGGTTTCAGTAATCGATTAATCACAATTAATTTGATTAATCGTTCCAGCCCAAGTAAAAATGATTCCCCTTTTTATTTTTATTCCAATTTAAAAAGAAAAGAGAGCCGAACCCAAATGTATCCCATATGTCTGACTTTTATTTTCAACTTCCTAATCATGCTCCAGCTTTTGTTGGTTAAAATGAGGATAAAACATAATCATGTCTGTAACTAATAAAACCTTTAACATTTTTATACTTGTGCCATAAACTCAGAGAAACGTCCACTTCCAGATAAAAACATCCACATTTCATCTTTCTTCCACTTACTGTCAGTGGTGTCAGAGTCGTTGCTGCTTGTGGAGTATTTCCTCCTCTTCTTTTCGCTCTCCATCTGTCAGCGGGGGGCGGCGGGCACCGGGGCGAGCGAGAGGGAGAGAGAGAGAGACAATGACGATTGAGAAGATGTTCGCCATGAGAACAGAAGAGACAGAAAGCAGCGATCTGTCAGAGGAGAGCCTTCACATATTCACACTAAACCATTCAGTGCAAGATAATTGAGTGACTCTTTTCAAAAAAATACTTTTAGGTGTATTTTACATTTTCATTTTATTCTGGAGTATTTCTACTCTTAGTTGGGTAAAGTTTTTGGTATTCTGCTTCTTTTTTGACTTGAATCCTGTTTAGTGAACCCAAACGAACCCAGAATAAAACAGAAAGAAAACAAGAAAACTTCCAAAAGCATCTGCTCCATGAAACAGTTTCAAAATCAGATCCATGTCAGATCAACAGAACTGGAAAAATTACAACTTTCTTCAAAAACGGTTGTGTTGAAATAGTTTAATGAGTTCATTAGATTTGGGTGCAACAAAACCACTGAATAGTAGAAATAAAGGAGAAAGGAAAAAACTTTGAATGTTTTTAATTTGTAATAATTAACCTTTTAATTTTAATAACAAATATAAATACTTAATACATCATAACCCTGTTTTGTAAATCAAGTTCTCTTGCAGGAAAATCCAGAGAAACATTTCCGTCCCATCGCTGAATATTGTAATAAAACAACATTTAGATGCTTTGAAAGAAAACGGAAAGAAAGACTTCAGGAACCAGCGCTGCAGTTCGAAACAAAGATTAAATTCAGAGTCCTGTGAGTCAGACATGGGGATTCATCGTTAAGTTTTTGTTTTCTATCGTCGACATAAAGTTAAAATCCAACTATGTGAAAAGTGAAAGTTGGGTTTTGTGAAAACCGCAGTTTGGCCTCAAAGACACTTTAAAGGTTCTGCTTTTGTTCTGAGTTTCTGTCCAGGGCTGCAGAGATGGAAAATGAAATGAAAGGAGGAAAAACAACCAAGTGAAGACTGACAAAGAACACAGCTGCTATGAATAGAAATAAATATTACAGGTGAGAAGGAGAGTGGAGAAATTAAAACAAAATTATCAGCTGGAACCAACATTTAAATGACTTAAACTAACCTTAGAATATTTTGTGCTATTCTGAAAGATTGTATTTATAACATTTCTACATCTCTTTTAGTTATGCAAATGTTCTCGCTCAGATATCGAAGAAGTTAAAGTTGGAAAATAATCTCTTTGCTAAAATTTCAGCAAAATTATTTCTGATTGGCCGATCAATACCTTCTGATGGCTCCTCTCCCACAAACTTTGGTCTAATTTCTAAAAGCAAGAGCTGTTATTAATCAATAGGAAAAAATATATATATTTGCCAGAAATACTCAACTTCATTGACATCGACCCCAAAATATCAAAACAAATCGAGAATTTAAAAAGTAAAACTATGGATTCCATAAATGGGTCAATGAGCACCCATCAATCAATGGGTAAATAGAATAAAGTAAAATTTTAATTCCTCATACAAAAAGACTTAATGGATTCTTAGAGGGTTTCTGCAGGCTGAAGAAACCCTGCAGACTTTTTAAGACCATTACGAATTAAATCTTTATCAAGACAGAAATGTTCAAATTAAATTATATGAGTGATTTATATAAACAAGTGAGCAAAAAAGCTAGCTAGCATTAGCAGCTAGTTACCGGTAGCCACAGAACGCAGAAAATACAAGCCTCAATATTCCCCCACATCAACATTTAATACCTCTAAGGATGTATTTTTTATGTATTTAATCCATTATAAGAACTTTTTAAAGATGCGCACCCTGGATGGATTCACTGCCCTTTTCTATGACCTCTAAAGAATTAACTACAGGGATTTCATCAGAAAGAGCATCTTTTCTCCCGCAGTCAGGATCTGATCGATCTGCAATCTGTCAAAGTTACTTAAGCAGTTCCATCTCACAGCAGACCTTTCTGTCAGCTTCAGCTGCTTCCCACTCCCAGTTAATGTGCAACTCAGGAGGGAGAACCGTCATGAAGCCTGAGGGGAAGTAAAGCAAGAACGCAAATAAATATACATGAAGCCAAAAGGAAATTAGCTTAAATAAAAAAAGTCCACAATGACTGGAAAATCTGAGAAATAAAAACCTGAGAGACGAATCATCCTGCAGCGAAAACAGCAAAGATCCTTCACCTGCAGATCCATGGAGACATTTAAAGGTGAGCAGGTTAGGATCTATGCTCTATGCAAAACCCTAAAACCGCTCACTGATCAGACTGGAATCCAGACAAGCTGCTGCTGGCCACGCCCCCAACTCAACGTTTACAAATTATACAACCGAACATCTTTGAAAAGCATCAGTGGAGCATCCTGCACAACCAACAAGAACGCAGCAAGTGGTTTCTGGATGGCAAGTCTGGACTGCACCTGTCATAATGTCAATTATATCTGAATGAAAGAATTTATTTCAACAACAACATTGTTGTTTTGAGAACTTTTTCATGCCATATCATGGTGTTAATGCAAGAATACATAATCTAAGATCAACAAACTTTAAATTCTAATGAACATTTAAAACTGGAAGACACTTTAAATATCCAAAATAATTAAACAACAGAAATAAATTATGGAAACAAAACTATCCTTCCAAAAAAGGTTTAGTTGAGACCAAAGCAGCAAACTGAAAAAACCCCGATAAATTTACACTCCATTTGCATTTCCACGCAAATGGAAATTATTGAGCTTGTTTTAATTGATCATGTGATTGATTAATTGACTTATTGTGACAGGCATATCAGCAACAAAACTCTCGTCTTTTCCAGCAGCCATTGTACAGCACATACAGAGGGAAAACCAACTGACCAAACATGCTGGAAATCAGCTGAGGTTGCTAGGCAACATCACAGTGCCTGTCAAATGTGATTTTTTGAAACTTATTGCCAGAAAACGGCGAGGTGTTTGTTTTAAAACACTCGGTCTGTCTTTGGAAGAAACTCGGACTCAAATGGAAAAACAAAACAAAAAAATTAGAAATTATCAAATGAAACGGCAACGATTGTGAAATTCCCTTCGAGCAAACTTCCACACCAGGCAGGAAAAGCAAAAAGAGGCGGTTTAGTGTGCAGAGGGCAGATTTATGTGGCAGTAAAACGGGGCAATTCCCTCTTATATGGGACTCTTCCTGTTCTTCAGTCTCCCCGCCTGCCGTGCGCACACTTAACCACTCTGACATTTATGCTGACAAAAAAAAATCAGCTCTCCCTTCCTGTCTCTGCTTTTTCTATTCCAGAGAAGCTTTTTTATTCCCCTTCCCTCTCCCTCGCCTCGCGCCAGCCCCTGTGCTTTACAATAACAAGGAGGGATGCAGGGAGTCTGCGGAGGAAGGTTAAGTACATTATTGACTTCCTCAGCCTCTCGTTTTCTCCCCGTCTGTCAGATCCTTCCTCGTCTCTCTCATTCTGGTTAGGAGCATCCGTCAGAATGCTCCTACTACCCTATAAAACGAACCACTTGAGCCACATTCTGCTTTCTGGCAGCGTGGTTGATTCCTTACCTACCTGACTGACCAGAGGAGGCTCCAAAAGATGGACTAAATTCTTACAAAAATCTGTTCCAAAGATGTTAACATAAAACATAATAATAGAACAATTTTCCGTTATTTTGCTTTCAATATCACAAAATTTAAACTTGGGCTGCAACTATTCTATCGATTCTTCTGCCGATTAATTGATTAATCGATTAATTGGATAAAAAAGACGGCACATTTTTGACTAAACTACTTAAGCCTCTTTGTTCAACAAACAAATTCAACTGATTTTTTAAAGAAGAAAATTAACATTTCATAGCATAAAATGTAAAAACATTAATGAAGCTAAGCTACTTCAGGAGTTTTGAGCAAAATGTGTCTACAGACAAAAGTTTTATCTCTAAGTCAAAATGTTTGTATGTTGGTTCAATTCTGGCTTAATTATTGACCTGAACATGCTGATTTTTCACCAAACAGACTTTTTCTGTATTCTCAAATTAACGATCAATCAGTTACTATTGATGATTTTCTCAATAATCGATTGATGACGATTAATCCGATTAATTGTTTGATTTAAACAAAGATGTTCTCGACTTTTGAGGAAACTCCAGTTTTTTCCTGTTTCTCAGTGTCAAGAACCGTTAGGAGACAAAGGAAGCAAATGCTGCTGAAAAACAAAAACAAGAATGCTTGACTGAACTGAACTTCAAATAAACTGAGAAAATCTTACATTGGTTTAGTAAAACTTTCTAACAGAAGAGAAGGAAAAGTGCAGAAAAAACAGAAAATAAAATCAGTTCTGCTTACTGGAAGCATTTCCTAAACTAGAGATATTGACCCCCATTGACCTTTTGCTTTTTTGGTTTAAAATAACAGAACCTCCCTGAAAGCACTAATTTAACAAATTCTGTTTTCCACCACAAATTGATCATAATTTATTGCGATAAATGATAAAATTGTCTGGAAACTATTTTCCAGTAATATAACTGTAATGAAATAATAATGTAAGTAATGATTCTCAAAGATCATTAAACTTTAAATTCTGATGAACATTTAATACTGGAACTGACATTTTAAATATCCAAAATGAATAAACTAAACAAAACAAAAATGAATTATGACGTTTTCGTAAATAAAATTATCCTTCAAAAAGGAGACCAAAACACCAAACTGGAGATTTTTATCATCCAATTTTGGCAGAAAGAGAAAAATGCTAAATCATGAAAATGGACATTATTGAACTAATTTTAATTTATCATGCGATTAGTTGTTTTATTATTGAAGTGGCCTACATGATGCAATAAAACGTCTATATTTTGGTTCAACCTACTCAGTCGAAGGGCCCCACTTAATATAATAAATGCATGAAAATCACACCTGAAATTAAAATTAAACATTGATTTACTTGATAAAATGAGAAAAAAGTGATATTTGCATATCTAAATTTATAAGAATTAAGAAAAAAAAAAAAAAACATTGCAAAAGACAAAAAGATAAAATAAATTCAGAAACTTTAAATGAATATTTAAAACCGGCAGCAAACATGTTTCATAGGTGAAACAAAAGCGTGAGTTTAAAGCCGCCTCCATCCTTTCGCTTCGTTAATCAGAGTAAATTTATGAGCTCTTCAGCAAAGTTCAAACAATAAATTAATGATCTGACTGAAATGCTGTGGGCAAAGAAAAAAGTTTATTCTGTTGACCCAGAGAGGAAGAGACCATGCAGGAGGAGGTAAACACTCAAATATTCCCACACAGGAAAACTGTTGCTAAGGGACACCATAACGTTGTTACGAGACCGTTTTCAATTGACACAATGGTATAACAACACCGCAACAAAACACCATCAAAGATCAATAAACTTTAAATACTGGCACTGGGAGACATTTTAAACATCCAGAATAAATAAAAACAGAAACAACAAATAAAATGAATTATGAAATCTCTGTAAACAAAATTAGCCTTCAAAAACGGTTTAGTTGAGACTAAAACACCAGATTGGATATTTTTTATATTAATTGAACAGTACTAACACTGACATAGTTGACAAAATGAGAAAAACATTTTTATTCATATAAATAGTTTTGCAAAAAGAGGATTTGCTTTTTGCTATTGAGGATATTTTGTACAGTTTTGGCTTAATTGCTGCTCTATGTTGTAATTTTAGCAAATGGCCTTTTTAACTGAGATAACTATTATTTCAACAATCGATTAATCACGTTAATTCGATTGTTGATTAATCAATTTGTTGTGGTTAATCAATTAATTGCTATAAAACGTACTATAACAAACTTCTAAAAGGAGATTTTCTTTTATAAACAAAGATTCTTCGTTTTCCACAAAAATAACAACATTTCAAGACACTTTTACAGAAGAAGTCTGACTTCAATCATGGAAACATGATTCCAGCTGAAGTGCATCCACTTCTGTTCATTAGTCAAATTAGTTTAAAAAACCCTTAAGCTGTTTAAATGGGTGTTTGAACTATGAATGATTAAATGGGTAAAAATAAAAACATCAAATGCAACAGATCAGAACAGATCATCAGCAGCAGTAAACTGAGTTTCAGTTCAGGGTGTTGAACTTTACGAAACCACAAAGGTTTAGATTTCAAGCAGCACTGAAGCGCAACAGAAGGCCACTTCTGGGTTTGTTCAACTTAATCTAACTTAATGGTTCTCTATAATCTAGTTCAGATTACCTAAATCTAGTGGAATGACTTTATGTCAAATTACTCAACTAATCTGTACAGATTAAACTTGTGTTGTATAAAATCCAGAAAGCCAACAAACAGCACACAACATCCCGACTCGTCTCGGTTCTGAAATAAATCGAAACATTTTCTGAGTGCAGCTTTGAGGAAGCCAGCGCCGCTCGCAGTGAGACGGCTTCAGAATGCATGCTGGGAAAGCCAATCGCCTGGGGAGCTAATTAATTGCCTGACTATGACTCCGTCGAGAGTCCCATGTCTGCCCAAACGCTTAGAGGCGGAACGTCTTAAACGCACAACAGATCACGCATGAAAAAACGGAGCATGAGGATAAGAAACCATGAGTCAGTTACTTCACAGGCTAATGAAGTAGGATCAGCTGCAGCAGCGAGCGTGTGTGTGTTGGAGGGAAAGTCAGGTGAAAGCAGCTGGCACTAATCGCTCGTGTTTGATACATGACTGTTTCAGGGTGTTCGTTCCTGCCAGACGCTTTATGGCGGCTCATTTTCACCCGGTAACATTTCCCTTTTACTTCTCTAATTTGGCAAGTGGAAAATAAAGGAAAAATCCAACTGAAACGTTGTCTTCCTAATCATAGTTAGCTACAGTGTGGTCTTCAAGAATAAACCTCTACCATTCAAAAATATATTTTAATTGATCATCTGCATAGAACTGCATCCCATCCAATTAACGGAATAATCAAAGCTTCTCTCTGGGAAGCAGCAAACTCCTTATTCTGCTTGTGTTTATTTCACATTTTTCTTTGTAAGAAAATTATGTTGGTCATCATTTTAAGACTGATTACAAATTAAAAATCCCCATCTGTGGTCCAAATATGTATTATTTTTGAATTGCAGTTGGGGGCCGCATAAAATCAGTCAAAGGGCCAAACAAAGGCCCACGGGCCTCACTTTGGGCATCCCTGCTCTACTATAAATAGGAGATTCACTGGACTTTTTCCACAAGCTTCCAGATCCGTCTGACTTGCCGAATCTTGTTTGTCTCTCCGTCCGACTGCAAGTTCACCATCTGCTTCTCTCCATCCACCCGTCTGTCTGTCTGTCCTGTCTGTCCTGTCCGTCTGTCTGCCCCGCCTTGCTGTTCCATTTCCTACCATCTGTTTGTCTGTGTGGCAGTGCGTTCCTCCCCTGACTGTCTGTCTGTCTGTCCTTTCCCTGCAGATGATGCTGCAGAGGAAAAGCTGCTCTTATTTTTGCGCTTCGCTTAAAGACAGCACAACATCATCTCCCAAGACGCCCATCTATTATTAAGAGACAGTAGCTGCAGAAACCTGGAGAAAACTCGACTCTGGCTGTCAGGAAAAGGTAACAGCTCCATTACCTACAACCTAGAAACCTGAGATAAATTGGAGCTCAGGCAGAATTATATGTTTGCTTCCATCTACAAAATAAAACCAGCAGATAATGAAGGCGTTTATAAGTCGCCGCTGCGTGACGACACAGACGTCTCCGATGCCAGAGGTCAGTCGTTCTGATAAGGAATCTGAACGGCTTCACAGCGTCTCTGTGTGTTTGCAGGTTTGGATCTGGAGGCAAATCAAACCAGAAAAATGTTTTAATTATTTTTGTTGCTTTTGTAAACAACTGAAATGAATGTGCTGAGTGAAAAACACTAGCACAGCCTACTGACTCTTCAGCTATACAGTATATCACAAATATTTTATTGTTGCAATACTAGTGTGTATGGCTGAAACGATTAATCGTGATTAACTAATTATTGAATAATTGTCAGTTAATTTAGTATTTGATTAATCATTAAAAAGGTCATTTGCTGAAAGAACTAAACACCCAGAGCAGTAATTAATCCAAAACTGTACAAAATATAAACATTTTGGACTTAAGATATAAATTCAAAGTGGCAGTTTTATTTTAGCTTCAACTGGTTCAAATTCTGTAACAAAAAAAATATTTTTTACCTTTTTAGCCAATTATTAATCAGTTAATCCAAAAAATCAACAGATCGGCTCTGCTGTACTGAGATTTTCACATGTTGATGTTAAAAGTGTTTTTTAGGTGCAGATGAATCCTAAATGATTAAACTTTCACTAGAGAAATGCTGTTATTCCACTGAACCAGTAAAATGTTTATTTTCCCATTTAAAAAGACACTGAATTGAATCTTTTAATGTGCTTCTAACATTGTATAAAGAAAGACTTAAATGAAAAATCTGCAGAATGTGAACATTTTTAATCGATTAAGGGTCAGAATAACGTGAATAATGAACAGATTAATCAGGTAATTAATCAAATAAAACATTGACATATTCTGCATATTTTTTATTTTTAACCATCTTAAGCATTTTCTATACAACATGAGAAATTAAGTGACGATTATTTGAATAATCGATCCATCACGATTAATTGTTTCAGCTATAAAATATATTGTGTGAGGTATTGTGGGTCATCTTATTTTGAAATCTATTTTCTTTGATCATATCCAGATTTATTAACTTTGACATCAACAGCAAAATGTGAATAAATCCTGGTTAGCTCAATATTTTGTGATTAATAAAGATTTTAAAACCGTCTGAAGATAAAAAGATTTAAAAAAGAGACAGACGGAAATATGGACGACATGACGTCCATATTGAATGAGTGGAAAGAATCAAAATGTCAGAGTGGGAGTGTGTGAGAATGTGTGATGGTATCAGGTATTCACCTCAACGTCAAACGCAAGACAATACACACACAGAAACACGCACGCAGAAACAGAAGCACAGACAGAAACACACACACACATACACACACACACAGAAAAAGAAACACACACACAGAAACACACACGCAGGAACACACACACAAAAACACACACGCAGAAACAGAAACACACACACACATACACCCCCACACACACAGAAAAAGAAACACACACACACATACACCCCCACACACACAGAAAAAGAAACACACACACACAGAAACACACACACAGAAACACACAGAAACACACACGCACACAGAAACAGAAACACACACACAGAAACACACACGCGGAAACACACACACAGAAACACACAGAAACAGAAACACACACACAGAAACACACACAGAGAAACACACACACAAAAACAGAAACACACACAGAAACACACACACACACACACACACAAACAGAAACACACACACACACACGCACACAGAAACAGAAACACACACACAGAAACACACACACACAAAAACAGAAACACACACACACACATACACACACACACAAACACACAGACACATACACACACACATAAAAACAGAAACACACACACACACGTAAAAACAGAAACACACACACACATACACATACACAAAAACAGAAACACACACATACACAAAAACAGAAACACACACAGAAACACACACACACATACACAAAAACAGAAACACACACACATAAAAACAGAAACACACACATACACACACACATAAACACACACACACACATACACACACACATAAAAACAGAAACACACACACGTAAAAACAGAAACACACACACACATACACATACACAAAAACAGAAACACACACATACACAAAAACAGAAACACACACAGAAACACACACACACATACACAAAAACAGAAACACACACACATACACACACATAAAAACAGAAACACACACATACACAAAAACAGAAACACACACAGAAACACACACACCCATACATACACACACATAAACACCAAAACACACACACACACAAAAACCCACACACGCACACACACACACAAAAACAAAAACACACACACAGAAACAGAAACACACACACAGAAACACACACACAAAAACAAAAACACACACACACAAACATAAAAACACACACAGAAACACACACACACATACACACACACATAAAAACAGAAACACACACAGAAACACACACACACACATAAAAACAGAAACACACACACACATACACATACACAAAAACAGAAACACACACAGATAAAAACAGAAACACACACACATACACGCCCACCCCTACACACACACATAAAAACAGAAACACACACAGAAACACACACACCCATACACACACACACATAAACACAGAAACACACACACACAAAAACAGAAACCCACACAGAAACACACACACACATACACATACACATAAAAACAAAAACACACACAGAAACACACACACACATACACATAAAAACAAAAACACACACAGAAACACACACACACATACACACACACATAAAAACAGAAACACACACACACATAAAAACAGAAACACACACACACATACACACACACATAAAAACAGAAACACACACACACATAAAAACAGAAACACACACACACATACACACACACATAAAAACAGAAACACACACACACATAAAAACAGAAACACACACACACATACACACACACATAAAAACAGAAACACACACACACATAAAAACAGAAACACACACACACACACACCCCCCAACATGGTTGCCAACAGGAACAAAAACCAAAAAGCACATTTGAGTCACATCAAACATCGTCATCAGTGGGTTTGCAGCCCACTCACTTCTAAATATAAAAGGTCACATTTGTGTGAATGAATGAATGAATGAATGAATGAATGAATGAAAACAGGCCGAAATTATTCAACACACTGGCATCTGGGAAATGGCTCCACACTGTTTTGTAGATTATGCAATAATTTAACTCAAAGGGAACAAAATGAAAAATCGGGCGAGAAATTTTTGATTTTATTGTGGAATATAAAAATCAGTTAAACTAAAATCCAAACCATCTGGCTGTTTGAAACAAAGGTTGTTGTTGGTACAATTGAATTTCATGTTTTATAATGCAAAACATTTCAAACACACTCAACTATTAGAGGGAAAAATGTTAAATATTTAAAAGCTCCAATAATCTGCTTGGAAAAGTGAACGTGATTAACCTGAAATAAATCCAGCTTCTCCATTCAGATATCACTGACATTCACCTCCTGGCATCTTCTAGCGACAGATATAATTAGCAGAGATGTTACTAAAAGAGGAAAAGGTATCAGTCAGGAAAAGGACACAAAAAGAAGCCCACAGCATTGCAAACAGAAGGGGGTAGAGTACCCAAAAATAGCACTCAAGTAAGAGTATAAATACTTCAACCTATTTTTACTCACGTAAAAGTAAAAAGTAGCCGTCCAAGTAAGATAGTAACTGGGGAAAATATCAAACATCAGCGGAACAGCAAAGCAAAACAAAACTGCAAAAAGACAAGAAGACAGAAACTGGCTAAGATGGCCGCCAAGAGACGAACCGACGAATATTTGTGATTGACCTGCAAGTCGTGGTTCTGCTCTAGAAACAAAACTCAAATTCAACCAAAGAAACGGTCCAAAGTTGGACTTTTGGACACTAAAGGTTTGCTTTTTCACTTCTCCTCAAATGGAAGGTCACGACCTCTTATATACCAACGCTTCTAGGTGACGGCCAAAGCTGCCTAAACTGCATTTTGTTTCATGTATTTTTGATTGGCTTGATGGAAAAATCCCTGAATTTTCCACAAATAACCAAAGAAAACAAAACATCTGGGAATAAATGTGGATTGCTCATCATTTCTGACTTGAAACTTGAAGAAAAGGTTAATTTTTCTGAATTACTGTGAGGAAACCCAGGCATGCAAATCTGCAAAACTCAAATCCACCAAATAAAAATGTTAAACTCCAATCAAAAGTTGTTCAACAAAGAAAGTAAGGATGTTTTTACATTTCTTGCAATGATGAATTTCTTTGTTTTCAGTTGAAATCATTAAAAATGTTTATCTTTAGCATTCGGTGGACGACAATAACCTGTCATTCTGGCGCTGCACTAACCCCAGAGACCCCTTGCTTGTCATCTGTGCTTATTTTTACTTTAGTTTTGTGAAATTAATTGTGACTGGAGAGCATTAAAGGCGCTGCTGTTTGTACACAATGTGCTTCACAGCTCCGCTCGTGTGGCTGCGCAGCAGATTGTCGCAGCCTGTCAGCACATGAAGCGTCAGATGTTTTTTTATTTACTTTTATCCAACTCACACATGTTTGACAGAACAGATGTACTTCACTTCAGTCGATGAAGACGCCTCCACCAGTCACACTTCACTCCCTTTGGTGAGCAACACTCAGTAAAACAAAAATCAATCCTTCAGACACAAAACCTGAAAGACGCAGTTTGATTTGGGACCAAGAACTTCAGCATTTATTACATTTTCAGCTGCTGCGGTTCATTTTCTCGCTGCACTAATTGAAAAACCTGTTCCTCTCCTCACCTGTGGGGGCGCTGCACCAACAACTGCTAAAGGAAACGACACAAAAACCTATCAAGACACTGAGCGCAATTTCTTTCTTCACCAAATGAAAACAAAAATGAAGTAGTGCCAGCCGGGTGAGATTATGTGGTGGATTATTTATGATATAAATTACTGGTGTGGACAGTAACTAGCCTATTAGCCGCTAATGCTAGTAACTTTTTTCATGTGGGCAAAAATTGTTGACTCTAGGGCTGTTGTAAACTAATATTTTAGTAATCAGATAAAAAAAATAATAAAATAAAATATAGGTAAATGTGGAATAATAACATGTTACTATCTATTAATATCAGTCCAATTTTTCATATTGAGCTTCCCTAACAATAACTTATTTGTAGTTTAGAAAACAAACCTGCAACAATGGCAGCTCACTTTAGATCTGAAATTATATTCAATTTAATAATAACGAGGCAGGCTCACAATACGCTTATAAAAATGTCTGTGATCCAGCTTTTAGTTTATGTGTTCATCTCCAGTCAGTTTAATACATGAATTCCCGGGTCAGAATGCGGTACTGAGGAGATGGGAAATGTCGCCTGGAGTTGGGGGGCGAACGAACGGACAAAACTCAGTCCACAAAAAGGGCCACAAATGGCCCCCAGGCCGCACTTTGGACACCCCTGTTGTAGACAAATGGAGTAGCTCCAACAAACACAAATCAATTTTCTAACAATCATAACCAACTGGTCCAGTCAAAACCCAAAGATCCATAACATTCCAGCTTTAAAGCTTCGCTCACGATCTCCCTTTCAAACACACACACACACACACCCACACACACACACACACACACCGCTGTCTCATGACTAACTGGAAGAAGAGCCATGAGTCACTCTGTGATGCTGATATTAGCGCCACCATTCCCATCAACCGGCTCCCTGAGGGCCTCAGTGAAAGCTCCGCAGGGATCTGCAGCAGGAAGGAAGGAAGCGAAGAAGGAAGGAAGCTGCTAATGTTAAAGAGAAGACCGTCATCACGCTTTATGGATTCCCCTCGAACTTCCTGAAAACAAAATGTTTCAACGGGAAGAGTTGATAGAAATAGGGCTGTCACTATAAATCAGTTAATCATGTGATAAAACAAAATCAATAGTTTCCATTTGGATGATTTATCGTTTCTCTCATCAGTCTGGTGTTTTGGTCTCAACTAAACCTTTTTATGGAAGAATAATTTTGTTTACAGAGGCTTCATAATTTATGTTATTTCTTGTTTTGTTTATTTATTTGGGATATTTAAAATGTCTTCCAGTTCCAGAGTTAAATGTTGATTAGAATTTAAAGTTTGTTGGATTCTTGCATTATTATTAAGTCATTATCATTACATTGCTTGAAATAATATAAATTCACAATATAAATATAAATATCACAATAAATTCTGGGATAATTAATCAAGTGTACACTAAAGGAATGCTATGTTGTTGCATCTTAGACACTAGAATGTTTACTTACCTAAAAAAAAAAATGTATTTGCATTTCATTAGTGTTTAAATTGGTTTTGAATAGTTAAACCTGCAGAATATGCCAATTTTTTCATTCAATTACTTGATTATGCTTTTATGTTTGAGTTTCACTTTTTAAATTTATTTTCAGTGATAGTCTAATTTATTACCTCTGCAATGTTTTGCATCTAAGCAAAGTAAATCATAATATATCAAAAAAATTTTGCAGTGAGTGTTGAAAGCAGCAAAGTAAGGTTGGACATTTTGCTGCTTCTCGTCAAACATCCATATTCCTAAAGCGAATCCCGTCTGGAGTTCAGGAAGCATCTGCCATCAATGTGTTTGCATCCTCAGACTTTAATTTCTGATTATAAATGTTGGCGATAGCAAGCAGAGACAAATATAGAAAGACCTGAACATCAGGAAGGAAACAAGGCAAAGTACTAAAGTGTGTAATAAAATGTTAATAGTTCCGGCACACAGGTTTTATTTTTATCTTTATGCACGAGGAGACACCATGACTCAGAGGCAGCACTGTGTTTACCACAGATAAAAAGCTCTGAATGCATTATGACAAAAAACCTGAGAAGAAAAACAAGATCTTTTCACCTGCAGTACCAGCTATGAACACTAGGAGAAGGCTGGTTGCTATAAATCCTGTCTGGCAAATTTATACATACAACAGTTAAACAGTTAAACATTAATCCGTATTTAAAGAAAATGTGATCCATCAGAATAAGTCCCATATAATTTTAAAGTAGATATTTTAGTGTCCATTTTGAAAAACAAAGTGACTGCATCCTACTGATGAGCAAAATTTATCACCACTTTATGCTGCTATTTGGCTCATAATGCATCTGTAACACCTATAAACACGTTGCAACGTGACGACATGAGCGCAAGAAAAAAAGCTGCTCGCTAACAATGACTAGCATTGGGTTTCGCTGTCAAGTTAACAAAACTGCTAAATCTTTACTGTACGCCTGGTTTGTTGAAGAAAAAGCCACACAGAGCTTTGCTACTAACACTATAACAACACTATAACAACGAGACAACACGGTCAGGAAAAGTTTTAATCTAAAAAAAGCTGCAAGGGAGAGGGAAGTAGGTCAGATATGCTAGCTTAACAACCTTAAAATGTAGATGTGTTGCACAATTTGTTGTGTTTCAGTTAAGTGAAAAAAATCAATAAAATAAGGCGACCAACAGAGCAACTCTCACAGATCATGAGATCACACAATGCTACACCTTAAATTAACTGATCTGGGTTAGCTAATAGCAGTCTATTAGGAATCCCTACAAAACAGTAAGAAATGCTAAACATTCTACCAATAATACTGATGCACTGCAAAAACACAAAATCTTACCAAGCAATTTTGGTCTAGTTTCTAGTGAAAATATCTTACTTCACTTGAAATAAAATAAAACTGTTTTGTTTTATTTAGTTTTAACTCTGTTTGAATAGATAACATCCTCAGAGATGCAGCAACACACACCAAATCCCTCCGTTTCATTGGTTCCCGTCTCACATGACACACATTTCTAAATCCGCCTGCAGCCGTCTAAATCCATGTCCATACATACGTACGTGTGTGTGTGTGTGTGTGTGTGTGTGTGTGTGTGTGTGTCAGAGGGGGATTCAGACTACTGTTTGCATGACGTCAAACCTCCATTCATGAACACCATCCCTGCTCCTCCTGCTAGCGTAGCTGCTAATGTGATACAGTGCGTCACGTGGGGGTCCTTACCCCCTTCTACAACCAATCAGAGCTCAGCGATTAAAGGCACAGGAAGCACACGATGCTACACCTGCACATGTCGGGCTAAAGAGGCTTTCACAGGAAGTTGGACGATGAGCGTCACCCTACGGCGGGTTGGGATACAGACGGCTGGTTGGCACGGTGACGGACACAAAGTAGAATCAGGCAGAAAGGAAAGGAAGAGAAAGTAGAGCCACAAAGACGGAGACACCAACGAATCCCAAACACCAAGAATCATTTTGATCCCCAGCAGGAGGAGAGACACACACTGCAGCTGACTTGAGAGAGGAGTCAGAGTGTGTGTGTACCAGGTTTTATATCCTTGTAGGAACATATTTCTGTCTACAATGTGGAGTTATGGGGACCACTGCTCCTTGTGGGGACATTTTCTTGGTCCTCATGAGGGAAATTGTTGTTTTTGGGTTAGTGGTTAGATGTGTGATGGTTATGGTTAGGCTGTAGAAATGAATGGAAGTCCCCCCAAGTGATGAAAACACGACTATGTGGGCATGTGTGTGTGCAGAAGACGTCTATATGACAGTGATGTGTCTGAGCTGCATGAGGAGCTTCTGCTGCCACAACTGGGAGGATTTAACTCCCAGGATGATTCCAGCTTTGCCACCAGGTGAGAACCGATGAGCAGGTTACCAATCAGAGGGCAGAGTACCCAAAGAAATACTCCAGTAAGAGTAGAAATATTTCAATGTGGTTTTACTCCAGGAAAAAGTACACGTCCAAGACATTACTCAAGAGTACAAAAGTAAAAAGTCTACTCAAGTACTGAGTAACTGATCAAATATCATATAATATTTACAAATGTCATCATCGGCTGGACCAAAATATAAAGTAGAAATTTTGGTATTTTAAAAACCAAAATGACAATAATTTTGGTCCTTAATAACGAGTAACAAAAAATAACAAAATCAGGCAAAATAAAATGTTTCCAAATCAGTTCCTTTCACTAGAAAACTTCTGAAACTAACAGAAACTGCAGGTTTGAGTCTGGTGAATTTTTAGTTAAAACATGTTTGTTTTTCATTCAGCGCGAAGAAAATCCAGAGATTTTACTCAAGTAAGAGTCAAAATACTTCATAATAAAATTACTCAAAGCAAAATGTACATTGTAAAAAACAGTAAATCTATAAGTAATTTTTTCCCCCATAAAAGTTATTCAAGTAAATCTAATTGAGTAAATGTAACTAGTTGCAACCCAATCTTGGAGGTGATAACGCAGTGAGTTTCTTCATGTACTTAGCAACATTTCAGACAAAAACAATTGGTATTGGCCAAAACAGGTCAGACTTTTTAAAGGTCTGTCATTGGAGATCGGCCTAAAAACTGCAATCGGTGCAACTCTGAATGAAACTCAAACATTTCTAAATATTTTCACAGTTTTCCAGCACCACAAATAAAACACAAATATAAGACAGTGAAGACAAAAAAGACTGTTTCAATTTACCATCATAATATCTTGTGATGGTATATTACATTCTACACGGTAAACTAAAATATAACTAAATATTACGTTTTGAGAAGATATTTGATAGTAACTGTCTAACCTAAAGCAAGAGAAGTTTGGTCTGTTTTAATTTGGTTATTGCTTTACTTTGAGACGTATAAAAGAAAAAAATACATATTTTACCACCTATTAGGTAAAAAAAAGTATTAAACAATAAAATACAAACTCATCCTCTTATATGCAACAGAAATCAAGCACTTTCCAAACCTTGAAAACATTTCATTTCAATAATTTTCGAGGATTTTAAGACAGCAGATGTCAAGTACAAGGGGGTTTGTGGTTGTTTGATGCAGACACAAACACACACACACACACACACACTGATCCAGCTCTGACTAGAGGTAAACAACAGCCACTCCCCCCTCTCCCTGAGCCAACCGTAGCTGCACAGCACGCAGCAGCAGCAGCAGGAGGAGGAGGAGGCTGATGGAGGAAGAGGAGATGAGTTGCTCTAATTTCTTGATGTGTGCATGCGTGAGCTTGCGTGCTCTGCCTCCCTAAGCGCCACACACCGCCGCTCCCCATTGCATATTTGCTAAATTTCCCCTAGGAGTGAAATAAAAAGAGCATGCACATCCCTGTGCTGCTGCAAAACGTTCAGCTGCCTCCTCTTCCTCCTGCTGCTTCTCTCCACGCAACTTTCATCATGCGTGCATGAGTCCAGACGTGCGTGGCTTGTTTAAAACGCACATTCCGCGCTGCAGCGACTGTAAAATAAAACCAACTGGGACATTCTCCAACAGTTTACCTGCCTGCTGGATTCCTCGTTTCATTTCCCCGCAAAGCCTCAGATAAAATGCATTTCCGCTTCCAAAACCTGCCAAAGTGCGCACACAGCCGCCGGCCTAGCGCTGCCAGAGCGCAGCGGAGTGGACTTCAGAGGTCCTGAACGCAACACGGGAGCCTGAACGCAGCTCGCATCCATTTTAAAGGCGTGAATAAATAAATGCTTTCCGTACCTTGGTAGGAGTCAGCTTTGGATTCACAGACGTCCTTAGTCCTGGATTAGGTCAGATTTAGGAGATCATCTGGAGCAGGCACATGTAGTTTACCAGCAGAGGGTTGGTGCTGCTAAACATCCCCCCTTACACACACACGCACACACACACACACACACACCGGACACTTAAACCACGCAGGGTGACAGGACTGTCCCTCTTCTCCCGGCCTCCCTCCCCTCTGCACTGCGTGTTGACAGCGCGTCAAAGACACGAGTCCGAATCCAAAATGTGTAAAATCCCACTCTGAGCACAAACCCGGAGAGAAAAGTAGCGAGCAGTCAGTAGGAAACCAAACGCAGCGCTACCACCGGCGTGCCAGGCTGCGAGATGCGCGCAACATGGAAAGCATGTCACATTTTGCAAAGAAATAAATAAAAATAGCAGCCGAAACGTGGAGGAGTCCCAATCCGACTGTTTTCCTCCTTCGGAGCCAGCGGGAGGAGGAGAAGGAGGCTGGGAAGCAGAAGAAGGAGGGTGGCTGAACCAAAAAAATAAAAAAAAACGGGGATATATTTCCACAGGATGAGTCAGAAAAAACACCGCACGCCAGTAACGCAACGGTGCTGGTTGAGAAATAAAACCCAGAACTGAGCTCGTCTCCAGTCGCTCCTCCGGCCGGTGAATGCCTGCAACACCGCGCTGCAAAAAAAATAGATGCACAGGCGAGTCTGGAGGCGCAAACAGCAGAGAAAATATTTTTTTAAAAATAATCAAAAGATCGACAACAGCACAGAGAGGAAGTCAGGAAAAAATCCGATCTTTTCATCTGCTTGAAAACTATTTTGGCGCCATATTTATGGCGTACTTTCAATTCACGGTTACAGAAAACTGTACTTCCTACTCTGCTAAATGTGAGGTTACAGCGCCCCCGTGAGGTCACGGTGGATACTGAAGCTTCACCTGCAGGTTTGATGAAGCATTTCTGAATATTGGACAGAAAGAATCTAAATATTCATTCTTCTGACGATTAATTGGACAAAAAAAGTTGACACTTTTGCATTTTTTAACTTCAACACTTTAGTTTTTTTATGCAATGTTAGAAATTTTAAATTGTGATTTATTTATTTGCAGTGAATGCAGCTAAAAAGCATTTTTAAGATCAGTTTTCAAACTTCCAGCCCGACACTTTGGAGATAAAAACAATTTTAAAAAACCTGGAAAAAGACAGTTTTGATTCGCTATTATCTATCATTTATTACCGTTATTTGTACTAGCTTGTGATAGTATTAGACATTATACAGCAACTAAAACAGCTGTTCATTAACCATGGCTAGCATTGGTGTTAGCTGCCAAGCTGTCAACGTAACGCGCTAAATCTGACATTTGAAGAAAAATGGACACTACTAATTGTCAACACTAAGACAATTAGATAACAAGGAAAACGTTTGAATGATAAAACTGTAGGCCAGCTATGCTGGCTTGAACCTGACAACCTTTACATGTAGATGTGCTGCAGAATTTGGAGTACTTCAGTTTAAAGATTTAAAAAAGGCGACCAAAACACCAACTCTGACAGTTGGTGTTTAAATTAGCTAATGTTCCATCGTTAGCATTGATTTTTGGTGTTGAATCCTGATACATTAGTGGAGTTGTTGTCAATCAGTTGCTATGGAAACGAGTTTGTGTATAGTGCAGCAGTTACAGAGAGCAAGAAAAACTTAGTTTTTAGTTGTTCTTCAACGGTTTTTCAGTTATTTTTCCTTTGCTCTGCTGCACTAAATTAAGAAAAGCTTCATCTCCAGGTTTCATTTAGGAAACGGTTTTACCGCAGTAGCTCCGCTACGGATGGAAAAGAATCGTCTTGTTGCCCTCCAGGTTTGTGCGCAAGCGCAAAATTACCAGATGTAAACATAACATGAAACGGTTTATATTAGAAAACTACAGAAATCTGCAGTGATACTTCAATACAATAGATGCATCCCATTAGAGGAAATTACATCAGAGCGCATAAGGGAGACGGTCACAGGGTGTTTCCTGATGGGACGCTGTTTCTGCCTCCAGGCAAAAAACAAATGAGTGGCGGTGCTGTTTCATTTGAATGGCTGCCAGAGAAATCCCTCCTCCACGTCCTTCACCGCCTCATTTCACTTTGACCAAAACAGCAGCACACGCAGTTTTTACTTCCTCCCTGCATCTCTCTGTCTGACA
This sequence comes from Poeciliopsis paucimaculata, assembly GCA_903067055.1. Lineage (NCBI taxonomy): Eukaryota > Metazoa > Chordata > Actinopteri > Cyprinodontiformes > Poeciliidae > Poeciliopsis > Poeciliopsis paucimaculata. The sequence continues at coordinate 60,741 of CAEGAD010076216.1, forward strand.
CCTGGTGCAGCTGAAAGCAGCTTTCAGAATCTCACATCTATCTGGATAAGCAGGTCCACGCCTGCTTCTCCAGGCCTGGAACCGCTTAGGGACCGGTCCGGTTCGTTTAGGGACCAAAGTTGCAACATTTGTTAAATTTTCAGGTGTTGCAGTTTGGTTTCACACTACACTGAGTGTGAAGCACTCAGAGTATTCGGGCCATAATAAGAAGAAATAAAAAATAAAATCACAAGAATAAAGTCAGAATATTTTGACTTTATTCTTGTATTGTGTCAACTTTCTTCTCATGAGAGTTTATTTTTGTAATATTATGAGTTCTAGTAATTTTATAAATTTATTCTTGTTATTTAAGTTTTTCATTTTTTTAGCCTGGCTGTAATTCTCTTTCATGTAAACCAACCAAACTCTTTGAGCAGCATGTTCCCCTCCTGGCCTGTGGGGGCGCTGCACCAAGAACCACTGAATTAAACGACACAAAAACCTCTGAAGACACTGAGAGCAACTTCGTTCTTCACCAAATGGAAACATGATAAAAATTTCCATAAGCATGATTGATCGTTTTTCTCTTTCTACCAAAAACTGGATGATAAAAATTTCAGTTTGGTCTTTTGGTCTAAAGTAAAACTTTTTTTGAAGGACAAAACACCTGAGAATTCATTTTATTGTTCTGTTTTTTGTTTATTTATTTTGGATATTTAAAATCTCTTACAGTTCCAATGTTAGAATTTAAAGCTTATTGATCTTTGAGAATATGTTCTTACATTGTTATTATTTTATTGTTACCATTATATTACTTGCAGAGTTGGGTAGTAACTAGTTGCATTTGCTCAGTTGCATTAACTTGAGCAACTTTTAGGAGTAGTAATTTTTTTTGGACAGCTAATTTTTACTTTTACTTGAGTAACAATATGTTGAAGTAGTGATACTCTTACTTTAACACATTCTTTCGGTATTTTACCCTCCTTTGATTATTTGAAAATGGGCTCAAAACAACAATTTTATTGTTTATCGCATTAAGTTCTGGGACAATTTATCGTCCAACAGAGATTGAAATCCTCGAGCAAAAAGCTGATTATAGAATTTAATGACATTCTTCAGAAATGTGTTTTTATATTGTTTTTTTCAAACGTTTCATGATCACATCTGCGTTTTCCTTGGCCGACTGGACGTGTTTCCTCCTGAGTCAGCGTTCATCAGGTGACTCATCAGAAAACCGCCCAGAGAGGATTATTTCAGCATCAGGAGATATTTCAGGGTGAGAAACGATGGTCGTAAACTTAATGGGTCGGTTCTCTCAATAAAGCAGCGGCTTGTATGACTTGGACGTGGTCCAAAACACGCTGCATAAAGAAGTGCCTGCTGGCGGGTTTTTCTGGGGTAATTTAAGAAGCTCAGTTCCTATAGATGCTTTTATTGTGTTTTAAAACTTTGTGGTTTGAGAGTGGATTGGATATCCAGAGACCAGGGCTGCGAGACGTAAAATCACATTTCACGAGTAAAATCTATTTTTTTTCATACCAGATCAGATTTGAATACTTTTTAGGTCTTGCTGTTTTTCTAAGTAAAAACAACATTTAAAAAGTACATTTTATTTCAGTCATCCCTGATCATTTTTGATTTATTACATGAACATGGTCATTATATTACCAGAATAAAGAAACAATTTTACCAGAAAGAAAAAATAAGTAATTTTAACAAGAAAAAGCCTGGATGGTTTTTTTTGTTATTTTTTCTCATAAAATTACTACTTCATTCTCCTCATAATATGACTTTATTCTGCTAATATTAAAACATTATTCTCGTACCACTTCAACTTTATTTTCATATTACTGTGACTCAAAAAAGATATTTCATATCAGTCAATATCAATAATTATTTATCAGTTCTTGTTTTAATTATCTGAAATACAACTAAACTGGTGTCACAACCTTTCCTGTTTGATCCAGTTTTCTCTGCTGTTAATTTTATTTTTAAGCAGTTATGAGGCACAGTGGTCAAACCTGAACCTGCTGTGCAAGTTACTCAAAAAGTCGTTGCTAGGCAACAAAAGAACAGTGAGTTGCTAGGTAACCAAAGAGCGACAGTTAGATTATAAATGTACATAATTATTACCCAACTTTGATCAAATTTGCATGTTTTTGTTTTTCCTTAACATGCATAAAAACTCTGTGGTAGCATTAATGACTCAAATTGACAGATAAAAGACACATAAATGACCAAAAAATCTCATACCCTGTTCATCAACATTCGTTTGATTTCTTTGGTTTATCGTCACCTACGATAACAATAAGTCGATAAAAATTAATTTAAAATTAATTTTTATTTTTATTAAAAATTTTATTCTAAATAAATATTTTATTTTATGTAATTTTATTACATTAAATAAAATGCATTTAATGTAATATTTGGCCAATAGTGTTTTTCTTTTCTCCCAAATTATATTTTGGCAAAAAAAAAAGTGAAAGGTGACAGTATGTCGGTTTGGCGAAGCAGTGCTGTGAAAAGTATTTTTACGGTTTCAGATTTCTTCTGTTGATTCGATTTTCCTAAATAAATTCAAGATACTGTTTTGTAGTAGCACAGGACAATTCAGCTGCTTAGACCCTTTTCGACCTAAAGAGGTCAGCAGTGAGACGGATTTAGGTAAATTATTTACATGAATTTGTCCAAATTCACACAGAAACCTAATGATAGAACATTAATTAACGCATTTATACAGTTTATCAGACATAAATGTTCAATTGGGGGCTAGTTCCTCTTTAAGTGTCGGTGTACAAAAACATGTTAAACCAGTATATTGTGGCAGAAAAAACATCGATTTAGGTCGTTTGTAATTATATAGTACAATACAAACTGATATTTTCTTACTTTGTTTCCATATGAACTCCAGCAGTCTCTCTTTGCGATTTTTCTTCAAATAAAAGTCTGGAAATATAACATTAGACTTGCTTTCCTGAGCTCCAGCTAGCTAACTCGCACCAAAGCTAGCCCGCTTTTCCTTGAACTTTGACATTACGTACGTTACGTAAGTACGTGGTTACGCTAGCACACTGTGGGCAAGCTCTTTGGTCACGTTGGCTACAACAGAAACAAGGGTCGTTTCCCTGATTAAAAGTTGTTGTTTTTTCCACTGGAACCGATTTTATTCACTTTATTACTTATTCATGTTTTTTAGGTTTAGAGGAGAGCATAGCATAACCTTTTGAAATTTATTATTTTTTAATATTTCACTGGAAATATTACAGCGCTTCCTCCAAATAGTATCTAAAATATTTAGTTTTTATATTTGATAATATCAGGTAGCTCTTTTGATTAGCAACATTTGGATTATAAATGTAACATTGATTGAACTGAATTAAACTAAACATTTAATGTAGCTTCACTGAGCTTCCACGTAACCTAGAAAATGATGCAACATAACAAAGATGAGTAAAATGGCATATATTTTAATTTATTATTTATTTCATTCATTTACAGTTTGAAAGGAATGTGTCACAAGTTGATAAAAAGAACATTTCTTTATGAAAAGAAGTAGTTGGAAGAAAATAAAATTATATAATCTACCCCTTTATACAAAAGTCAATTTGCTACATCAGACTATCAATCAATGATCTTTATACAACAACAACATAGTATTAGCGCTGCGCTAAGAAAATAAATTATAATAACATTAGGAAAATAAAGTCCTAATACTACAAGAATAAAGTCATGTATGAGAATGAAGGGATTAAGGGGGGGAAAAAAGTCATAATAAAAGAATAAAGTCGTAGTATTACTAGAAAAAAGTAATTATATTACGACTTTATTCTGGTAATAACTCCATTCCTGTAATATTATGACTTAAGTCTTGAATTATTTGTACTTTACTCTCGTAATGTTATTCTTGTTATTCTCATCCAAATTCATTCTCGCAATATCATGAATTTATTCTAATAATTAAATTTTTAAAATCTTTTTTCCTTAGTATGGCCCTAATACATTGCATTAAACACAAAACAGCCATAAAGATTATCTTTTTGATAATTTAATTATCCATTATCCATTAATTTAATTATCCATTAAATTTAATGAATCTTCTGACTTGAACATTAAAAGTAAACTATCCGTAGATTAGTTTCAGAGTAAACTGGTATAACTGTAAACATTTTAATGCGAGTTAAGCGCATAATAAATGAATTTGAAGCGATTTGACCTCGCCTTCCTTCATATGAGTTGCTATGTCGCTACACCACCACAGCGCGGCGCTGCAGGGGGAAATACGTCACCGGAAGTTGCGTTCTCGTACATGAAAAAGATGTCTGCGCTCGACGTTCAGGATTTCATCCAGCAGAACCGGGCCACGGCCGAGCAGGTGGAGACGTTTCGGGGTTACTGGGAGAGCGACAAGCACTGGGAGGCGCGGAGAGAGTTCATCCTGCGGAACATGAGCGACTTTGAGGTGGATCGGTTGGACCATCTGCTGTCCCTCTCCATGGTGTGGGCCAACAACGTCTTCATGGGCTGCCGGTACGTGAACGCACCACGAGCCCGTTTCTGAAATGAACCAAAACTCACAACACATTTACTAGTTCATGTTTTAAGGATTAGCAGAACCAGGTTTAAAAGTTATATAATGAAAACTGGGGTTTTAATAATCGGAGGATTTACACCGGAAGTGTAATTGTTGTTGTGACGTCATTACAATTACATTTGACCCTCCTCTTCTTTATTTAGTTTAGTTTCCTCCTTCCTTTATTTGTCCATTTTGTTTAATTATATTCCTTCGTGTCCCTCTTTTTCTCTCTTCCTTGTTTCCTATTTTTTCTCTTCTTTTCATCCTTCTTTACATTAATTTATATTCTTTTTTCCATACAGAGTATCCCAAAGTTTTCTGTATAAGAAAATGTTTAATTTTTTTATCACTTCAGCATCAAATTATCACTTGCAGGGCTTTGAGATAATCATGCAAACATCTGAGGATTTAGAAGAAAGATCCGCCCACATCTGTTCTTGATAGAAAAAATGTTTCTCATTAAAACTTTATTTTAAAAAAAATTGCATGTTCTTTGCAAATATGCCTGTGTGCTCGTAATTAAACAATTAAAAGCTTGTCTGTGATACTTTGTGGTTCAACTCAAAGGCCGGATGACTGGAATAAAAGCCCCTTATTGAAATATTTCTGCTGTTTGTGAATTCTTCTTCTTCTTGAATAAAAAGTGGTGTTGTGTGGCGACTGACCCCGTGTGTTTGCTCAGTGCAGCTACAGTGCGGCGCTGCTGGACAAAGTGAAGGAAATGGCGGACGGCATCGTGGTGGAGGACGCGCCTGTTTTCAAGACCAGAGATGAAATCATGAAAAGTCAGCAGGTCGGTTGCCTTGGAAACGCATCAATCTTTAACCCGCTGTAGGAGGAAATCCTTACCGACTTGTTCTGCTCCCGACAGGGCCGATGACCGGAACCGGGCCGATGACCGGAACCGGGTCAGAACCGGAGTCGCTGAAATGTTTTACCAACATGGACCAAGTTTTTATGGTTTTACAAGTTTTTAAAAATCATGTAAAGAAATGGCTGTTTGTTCAGCTAATTGCATAACTTTTTATCGACTTTACAAGGAACGCACTGATATGAAGATTTGTTGTGATATTTAATACCGTCTTTATGGCCGATAATCAATATTATATACATATCTCGACCGTTTCGACATCTTTGGAAAGAAAACCACAAATAAGAACAAATATTAGTTAATACCAGCCTGGTTTTATTTACCAAGCATACTGATATGTTAAATTAGTAATATGAGCTGATACTGATGATATATAATGCATCACTAGATTTTACTGCATTCAGTTATTATGCATAAATATGTACATTTACAGTGAAACTGCATGTTTTAATGTGTTTTATAGCAGAATAAAGAACCTTGTTCGTTTTTTAATTCTCTGATTTACTTTGAATAAAATACTGATATTCTCAAGGCATAAAATCAAAAAAAAAAAAAAGTGGATAATTTAAAATCAGTAACATGCAGGTTTGAGAATTTAAATTTAAACTGTAAAACAAAAAATCTTTTTGCAAAGTCAGCTTTTCTTTAAGTGTGCAAAAGTTTTTACATTGACACATTCAGCTAAATCTGCTTGTTAGCTGTTTCATTATGACTTGCTGATAATTTGGTGTTAATTTATGGTATTATTTCAGTAGTTAAATTTTTTTCTGCATCCTATTCGAAGGATTTAAAATGTAACGAGTGTTTCAGCTACACAGGAAGCTGCAGCAGCCAAAACGGTCTCAGTTACGCTGAACCTAAACAATGGCAAAAATACTAGGCTGGTTGAGAAAATGCAGATTAACAAAATCTGGATGGCTTATAATGCAGTTTAATAAGCAGACCAGAGTTTTTAAGATTTGACAAAGCAAATTATAGACAAAAATTATTGGAAGGTTTAAGATCCAAAAAAACCCCTGAAAATTAAAAGGGGTGTCCAAACCCCTGGCACTGGGGCACTGGGGCTGTTTGTGGCCCTGAAACTGACTTTCATGGGCCCCTGACCACAAGGCAGCATCGACAATTTGAAAAATAATTTATGACCCAAAAACTTTGTTAAAATTTATTTTTCAAAGGGTAAAAATCCAAAGCTCTTATTTGGATTTTTAATGGTATACATTTTTTTTTTTTTTTTTTTTTTTTAAATACTGTTGAGCAAGTGAAACTTAAAATCTAAAAAAAATAATTTTGGCATTAAATTTGCCAGTTTTGTAGAAATAAATTAACTTAGACCCCCAATCTTTGTCACATGACCAAAACTGCTGAGTCAAACATATTCCCCTCGCAGAAAAAAAACTAAAATCAAGAAAATAAAGGAGATTTTGTTTTGCTGCATTAAAAGAAATGCATCTGGTTTTCAAAACATACCAAAGAAGTCACAAAGAAACTTATGTCAAAGTCTGAAAAATGTGTTTTATTATGTTTATACAGCATATTATTTTAAGTATACATTTGTTTCTCAAAATTTGATAGCATATTCTGTTTACTAGGTGAAATAAGTCACAAGCCACAATATGAGCATCTCTGTTTAAGAAAGGGGAGTTTGTTTCATGTTGGCGGATCGGGTTCGGTTGTGACTGTTTGCTTAAGGAGAATTTTGTTTTTCCAAGAAAAAGAAAATAAAAACATAAAAAAAAGGTACAGACACCAAAAAGAAAACATTTAAATCTTCACTGAAGGTAGGTTTGCACAGCATGAAGGTGCAGCAGCTTGTTTTCAAATTAAATTTAAAAAAAGAAGAGCGTTATTTAATTTAGCTTTTTTTCCCCTCAATATTCGCAGTCAAGTTGTTTTAGTAGAGCAATCAGAAGCATGGACACTTGAATTGTTTTGTTTCAGGAGAGAAATTTAAAATAAAACAAAAATAAAGCTTCCCTCCTGCCCAACCGACTTCTCTTCAATCTGCATTTATTTATTATAAAACATGATGTGGAAGCATCTCACTGCAAAAACACTTCATTTTAAAGTATTTTTGTTTTTGTACAAACATCTTTGTGCACAAAAAAGACAGAACTAATGAGTAACTTTTCAGCAAAAAAGAGCTTGTTTTAAATCAATAATCCAGTGAAATTTCCTAAAAGAATAGTTCCACTGTCAGATTATTTCACTTATAAAACACGGGAAAGATATTTTGTTATAAGTGAAATAATCTGTCAACGAAACTGAAACTTTTTCATTGATAACAAGGAATTATTTATTTCAAACCATCTCTTATGCTGAAAAATTACTTGTAAGCTAGCACACTCAAAGTAAGACAAAACTAAGATATTTGCACTAGAACGTAAGACAAAAATACATTTAGTGTTTTTGCAGTGCCTCCATAATGCTATTTTTACCTGCTTTTAATAAACACTCGGGAATTTATTTCCAACAAACACGGAGGGAAAAAATTAGAAAACAGCTCTGCAAAATAAAACGTAAAAACATTATTTCCTCTCTCATAAGAAACCTCTGTCGGGCCGGGGAGTCGTGATTTCCCTGCGCTGCTGCTGCAGCTGCAAACTAACTGAATCCAAACCGAAGCAGAAACGGAGCGGCAGACGTTCTTTATTTAGTTTAACTAAGGATCAGTGATATTTATGAGCTCTGAAAGGCATTTCCTGGGTTTTTCCACAGCTTTTAAAAACGTGCCGATTTGGTCGTTAGCATTTCCTTCTCAAACCAGCAGAAAAAAAGAAAAAAAGGGAGTAAAACTCAGGCATTAACCGCTTTTAGTCCAACCAAACATATATTACAAGTTTTCTTAGCAATAACTTATCCCACACCATGCAATAAAAAAGACAAGAAACAATTTAAGATGGAAACCCAACACCCCAGATTTCCTGCAACGATCGGTAAGCAACTTGATGTCTGTTCAGATTTGGTTTTCCTTTTTACTTATCAGGGTGGCACTTGAGTTTTGATAGTTACTGTTGTTTCTTGATGAGCGGCTGAAGAAGAGGGATGATGACGATGAGGGGTGATGAAGACAACGGGCTCAGAGAAGAAGACGCTCAGCCGTCCACCCAGCTCTGCTCCACGATGGCCGTTACCCGTTTCTCGTACTCCCTCTTGTTTTCCTGGTAGAGCTGCGCCGCCTGGCTGTTCGCCGGGCTGTTGGGGTTCGGCTCATCAAGCAACGACTGCACACAAAAATAAAACACTTTCATTTTATTTAAGAAATTTTAAAAAAATATTTATTCAAGCAAGATTTTTTTATTTCATTTTATTCAAGTAAAAAAAAAAAAAAAAAAATGAAGTAAATTCATTAGTGTTGAGAAGAATTTTTATTACTATCAATATAACACTTTAAAAATCTCATTAATATTTTTTAATTTATTGTCCAACAGAATTTACTACACTATAAATGTCAAAGATATTGAAATACTGAAATATCCACTAGGAGGCGCCAGACACAGAAATATCATTGCTAATAAAAGTCGAAATCCCAGAATATTAAAAGTTGAGTGGAAGAAACAAAAAAAGTGCAGAAGCAGCAGGAAAAACTGTCAGTAATCACCACACAGATGTATGGAGTCAGAGACGCTTATAAAAATATAATAGAGAACTTCTTATGATTAAATAATATTTTAACATCTTTTCACACTGATTTTACAAATAGAAACTGATTTAATTTGGTAAAATATTTAAGCATCACTGTGTGTAATGAATCTGCAGTGTTTCAGTTCTAATTTGCTGATTCTCTTGCATTCAGACGGATTGTTTAAAGTTTAGTTTGCAGAAATATAAATCCGACAGACCTGGATGGACGTGAGAATGGACGACACGTCGTACGTCGGGCTCCAGCGATTCTGAAGAATGTCTAAACATATACTGCCGTCAGCGTAAACTGGAAAACAGGAAACAGGATTTAAATTTAAGCAGCAGGCAAGAGAAAAACGTTGTTGAACAGTGAAACTCATGCAGGTTGAAAATACAGTATGATTACATAACTTTTATGCTGATCATCTCATATATTTCATTTATTAATTAAAAAATAAAAAAATGTTGAGGCTGTAAAATGAAGGTGATAAATTATTTCAGCTTTAATGGATTTGAACTAAACCTTCTTGTTAAAACTCAGAAATAAACTAAAACAGCAGCTTTTAAAGCAAATTATGTTGATAAATGACAATAATGTTTTGAGTCCATCATAAAGTAATTTATTGATAATATTCACCGACTAAAAGATCAATAAACATTAACTTTGTAAAGGACCAAATGGAACCGGAAAACATTTTAAATATTCAAAACAAACAACTAAAAACTTCACAACTTAAGCCATAACTAAAATGAATTACAAACAGAAAAAACTGAATTTCCCTTCAGAAAACATCAGAATGGAAATGATGGAGCTCATTTTAATTTATTATGTGATTAAATGATTATCTTGATTTCTTTGAAGGGAAGAACAAAACTGTTGATGTTTATGAAAAGATTCTGGTGGAAAAGTTCATAAAACTGTTTTTTAAGATGCATTTTAAAGTTACTTTTGCTCTAAATGTGTAGATAATCAGAAAAGGTGATTGTGTTTGTTGCTGCAGCATCCCTCACCATTTGGATGAAACATTTTGGAGACGAACCGAACCGTGGGAGGCTTGTTGGGATACTCCTCTGAAAACTCTATCAGCAGCTTAAAGGTTCCTGCAGAGGCAGAAAGGAAAACACAAAACTTTTACTCTGCAAGAAAGATGCGGATGTGAAAAACAGAGACGCTGCTGACAGCAAAGGAAACCATGAAGGGACTATAAATACCCCTTACTGCAGCAAAATCAGTGTATTGTGCAGGATTAGACAGGAGCAGGGAGGGAGAGGCTGACAAACGTCAACTAGAAAAGCAGGAAGAGATTCTACAATATCAGGCACAATATTTGTCATTTTTATTTTCTAAAAAGTGCCAAAGCACAGTGAATTACTCTAAATCCACATTTCCTTGTGGTCAATCCAGTCTATTCACATTTTTGCAGAGTTTGAATAAACCAAAGCATAGAAATGGATCATGTAGAGCAAAGAACCGAACAGATAGAAACCTGCTGCTCTTCCAGAGACGTAATGAAGCTAAAGATGAACAACCTGAGCGCCGCCCAACCAGCTGGTCATTTTTAAATCTCACAACCTATTTTTATTTTAACCATCATTACCACCTCACATTTTAAACATCTCAAACTGACAAACTGGAATTTTTCCATAATTTTTACACAGACATTCACAGAGAAGCTACACCTGAGAAAATCAGCTTATAGCACAGAAAGCAGCTGAAACATCAGCGATTAAAAATTACAAAGTTCAAAACAAAACCTCAAGAGAAGCTGCATGTTAGCAAAGCTCTACTCCAAACTTTTCCACATGGAAATGATGAGGAGTAGCGAGAGAAGAATTTCCTTTAGGACAAAATATCCATGAAAACCATAAAAACACAAGGGAGAGTTTTAATGTTACTCTAATGTTGAAAGATAATGTCATCAATGTTCAATTCATGTTTTTTCCCAAAACAAACATTTACCTCCTGTAGTTCCCTGCAGAGCTCAAGTATTTTCTGTATAATGATAATAATTATGAAGCTACTTGTTCTCCAATAAAAATGCTCCAGAACATATTCAGTATTTTCATATCCAGCTCTGTTTTATGTTTACTTTTGCAGAGTCGTGTTCGCAGCTCCAGGCTGCTGAAGGAGACATGCGGCTCCAGTTCAATAAAATTCTGTGTTTTGGTAAACAAACCACTTTATGAACCCGATAAATCCAAACGTATAACTTACCATCTTCAAATGGCGTCCCCACAGGCCTGCAGCAGACAGAGAGAGAAATATCATATTTATCAGTTCAACACTGATCTGATAACCTGAGGCAGAGTGTCACTTTCTATAGCAGAGAACTAGAATTAGTAGATTAGACTTGTTTGTGTCAGGCTGTTTTGTTATGGTAATTCATTTAGGCATGTTAAGCCAATTATATTCTTTGTTTTCTTTATGTCACATTAAATCATGCTGAGGCCGAATATAAAACAATAAAATAAGCAATTCACATAAATCCACTGCTTTTAGCATGCCAAACCACTAGGGGCAGTGTAGTGCAGAGCTAAAGCCAATAAGATTGATCAAAACAACAACAACTTCCTGATTGCAATTAAAGATGGCGCCAGGAAGTTCTTTTAACTGGACAGATGAACTACGCTTAAATACAGTGTTAGAATATCCATCCATCCATTTTCTCACACCCAGCACAGCGACACACACACACACACACACATATATAAAGTTAATAAAACAAGACTGGAATTATGTCAAAGCAAGAATCTGAAGGTTGTCATGAAAACATAGTTTACTGGACAATTAACTGTCCCAGAAGTTATTGCAATAAACGATAATATTGTTATTTTGAGACCATTTTCCAGTAATATAATATTAATGACACAATAAATTCTCAAAAATCAATAAACTTAAATGCCAATTGTGGATTTATCAAACTACAGCATTTTCTCACATCTTCACTTGGGTTTTATAAATAATAGTTTTAATGATATTATTATTATTTCCTGTGCATATTCAGCTACATGTGGCTTAGGCTGAACGGGACGTTTCAACTAAAATAAGTGAACCAAACCTGAGATCAAAGCTGAATCGTGTCGTTGGTCCGTATAACACATGAAGCTCGGCGTTTAGCGATGAGATCTGATATTTTATTAAAGCAAAGAGGCGGCTGCAGGATGTGAGCATCAGAGGCAGAGAGGAGACGGCGGGGTGGAGCTGCATTTAGAATATGACTCACCCAAAAATAACAGCGTTCCACAGCATGATGTTGTTCTCAGACGGCGCTCCGCTCACACCGGTGGGAGGGTCCTCCTGAAGTCTGAGGAGGAGAGGAAGAAACGATGAGGAGGAGAGGAAAGACAAGCGCATTTCAGAAAGAGGCAGCTGGCAACACAACGAAAAGATTTATAAAATAATAATAGAGAACAGGAGGAGAAATAGCCAGAGGGAGTGATGAACGAGTGGAGCATGAGGCGACTAATTAAAACCTCGACAACGGGACAATTATCAGTCAAAACAAGAAGCTGCAGCATGAGGCTGTGTGCAGGAGCAGCGGCACAAAGCCAACATGCTGCTGCCAGGGTTCTGTGGCTGGAAACGCCGCCGACGCCAACTCAGCCATAAAAACACTGATATACTTAGAGATTAAAAACTAATCTTTAAAGTAAAAAAGGAATAATCCAAACTGTATTTTGTGGGGTTGGTATTTATCGCATCCGTTATCATTTATTATGATAAATTTCTTAGTATAAGAATTCTGATTTATAGTTTTTATAACAAAGTCCAATTAATGACATTTAAAAACCCCAAAAGTGGTTAGTGTTACTGCTTCCTCCACTGCTTGTTCAATAAAAGTTTCAGGAAATATTAATTAATTTGAAAATCTATTAAATTAACTTAAAATAATGAACAAAAAAAAAACCATGTAGTTTTGCATTTAATATTAAGAACTGTGGTATTTTTGGTTAAACTGGATAATAAAATCAATCACAAAAAATATTGAGAACGTGATCAATATCAATAACTGACAAAATAATCAATACATTTATAAAACCTATCCAGAACTGCACGGCATTCTGGGAGATGTAGGCACAGGAAGGACAACAGCTGCTCATAGCTAGCTAAGAAAGGTTGGTGGCATTAACTCACTCTCTCTCTGGTTACCTAGCAACTCGCTCACTCTCTGGTCACCTAGCAACTCACTCTCTCTCTGGTTACCTAGCAACTCGCTTACTCTCTGGTTACGTAGCAACTCGCTCACTCTCTGGTCACCTAGCAACTCGCTCACTCTCTGGTCATCTAGCAACTCGCTCACTCTCTGGTCACCTAGCAACTCACTCTCTCTCTGGTTACCTAGCAACTCGCTCACTCTCTGGTCACCTAGCAACTTGCTCACTCTCTGGTCATCTAGCAACTCACTCTCTCTGGTTACCTAGCAACTCGCTCACTCTCTGGTCACCTAGAAACTCGCTCACTCTCTGGTCACCTAGCAACTCGCTCACTCTCTGGTCACCTAGCAACTCACTCTCTCTCTGGTCACCTAGCAACTCGCTCACTCTCTGGTCATCTAGCAACTCACTCTCTCTGGTTACCTAGCAACTCGCTCACTCTCTGGTCACCTAGCAACTCGCTCACTCACTCTCTGGTCACCTAGCAACTCTCTCTCTGGTTACCTAGCAACTCTCTCTCTGGTCACCTAGCAACTCTCTCTGGTTACCTAGCAACTCTCTCTCTGGTCACCTAGCAACTCTCTCTCTGGTTACCTAGCAACTCGCTCACTCTCTGGTCACCTAGCAACTCACTCTCTCTCTGGTTACCTAGCAACTCCCTCACTCTCTGGTCACCTAGCAACTCGCTCACTCCTTGGTTACCTAGCAACTTGCTCACTCTCTGGTTACCTAGCAACACCCTGCAGGCTGAACTGCGCAGAAGCAGTTTAAACTGGACAGAATGTGGCTGTAGTTCAGATATTTAAAACAACAAATAATGATCAATATTGACTGATATGAAACCAGCCTTATTATCCAGACTTTGTTTCGGTTAAAATAAACCATCTGTATTCAAACTGTAAAGCAGTGATGCTCTGCAGCTAATGCGTCTCGGCATGTTTTGGTCGCTCTGATGAGGTTTGTTGATGCCTTGATGCTGATTTTCTTGTTTTCTGCAGAACAGAAAGTAACTCAGTCACATAATTTCTAAATGTCTAAATTTGTAGAAGCAAAGCAGCAGTCAGGAAACGTCATGTGTTGCAGTTTCTCTCTGCTCTGCAACCAAACAACTTCCCCCTGACTGACTCAACTGGAACATGTTTACACATTTAAAGTGTTGATGGAACTTTTCTTTAGATGTCTTTTCTAAAATTAATCCAATTCCTTCCCCAAAAATTAACCTTTCAATTCACAAATCAAGCATCTTGAAGATCTGCTGTGATAACCTTAAGTTCTATCCATACTGCATTTATTTTAGTGTTTCAAAGTTTAAAACATACTCCAGCTTTTAGTTTTCAGGAATTAAAACATTACATTTGAGAACATGCTAATCTAGTCCTGTGTAGTAGAATGTCTAAGTTTAAGAAATGTGTCTTCAATCCTCCAGTCAGTTTACAACCCGATTGATTGACCTGAAATAAATATAATTCAGTGCTGATTTGCCGTTCCAGTTGTGGTTTCACAATCTGAACTTCGACAAATGATCCGAGACACACAGAGCAAAATGCCACAGCAACAACTGCCTGGCAACAGACACAGGAGCAAATCAGAGCCGCCGTTCTAAATTAATTTTCCAACACCAGTCTGCTGCGGATTACGGAGTAATGGACCAAAGCAATATGATAAATAAACTGGTTGAAATTAGCTGCTTCATGCTATGCCTCACATTGATCACTAATGAAGATGGAAGAGGTGGAGGAACCTCTGCACACAACTAAAAGATCGTATATAACCCACATGTCTAGAAGAAATTTAGGCTTTATGAAGGTTTAATTAAATCTGTTAAGCAGATTTGTAACAGTAAGAGGCCAGATCTCCTGCAGACAAACTCACTGATGTGGAACAGGACTGGATTTATCGACCAGGAGACGGTTACTTTGTTTCACTGCACATTAGGAGTTTCTAACAGGTCAGTTACTGTAGAGCTGCAGCTTAGCGCTTATCAGGAAACATTAGGACTTTATACAACTATAAATATCATGACGCGTGATCAACATCAATAGATAATACAATCCAATAGAACATTCAATATATAAAACATTCCATGAACTCTGATCCAGAACCGCACAGCATTCTGGGCGACGTAGGCAGAGGAAAGGCTTTAGCAGCTCTAAGCTAGTTTGGGGGAATCAACTGACACACTTACTCTTCAGTTGCCTAGCAACAACCTGATGGGTAACAAGCAGCTTCAAGCCCACCCCTTCAACCACCTAGCTTTGGTTGCCTAGCAACAACCAGCCGAGTAAGTTGCGCAGCAGCAGTTTCAGGTTTCTCCACCGCAGCTCATAACTGATTAAAAATGTAAAACTTTGGATAAAACAGGAAAAGTCACCAGTTTGCAGTTAGGTAGCATTTCAGATATTTAACATAAGAAAATCAATAATTATTGATAGACTGATATGAAATCCTTATATTAAGTTTTTAAGCAGTACGCATAAAATTTCTGGATTTTATAATCATAATCATAATCAATCTGCATTATGTGTAAAGACAAAAACCTTAGCTATTGACATAAAAGACAATAAGTATTTGTTCATTTTTTTAGATTCTAGATGTTATGAACTTGTTTTTAATTTTAAAAATTTTTTTTATTTATGTTTTTTGGGACAATTGCAGCAAGAAGGATTTTTGTTTTTACTTGTTCTATTTTCGGACAGTTGTCATAATGGAAAAGGTTTTTATTTTTCAATTCGCATCTCCAAAGCTTAAATGACACATGGACTGTGAACTAAATCCCAGAGGAGTTAAAAATGAGGCTTCATGAAGAGCAGGACAAAGTTCAAACCATCTCAGATCCTCGACTCCAACGTCTCTGCCCAGATTTCTGACCAGACGGAGACTAAAAGAGCAGCGGCAAAAGCAAACGCGGTGGATTAGCAGTTGTTTGCCAACAACTGATGGTGATTGCTGGGGAATATCATCTCTGCAGCTCAAAACTGAGCTGTTAGGATGTCCTGAAACGGTTGTACAACAGTCTTTAGTTTTGTGTAAAACTGTTGACAATTAAACTGAACTAACCAGAGTTGGGTAATATCTAGGAACATTTACTTTCTAGAAAATATACTTTTGCAACACTGCACTTTTTATTTTTGAATAATTTTATTGTGAAGCATTTCTGCTCTTAAGTTACATTTCTGGATTCTCTACCCACCAGACACACCTGAAGTTTTTGTTAAAGTTTAATTAGTTTTTTATTGAAAGAAACTGATTTAAAAAAATATTTGTCTTATTTTATTATTTCATAATTATGTTACTTGAATTGTTGTCATTTTAATCTTTAAAATACCAAAATTTCCACTTAACTTTATATTTTGTTCTGCCTGATTGTGTAATTTTTAAATATTAAATTATTGATAATTTGATCAGTTACTCAGTACTTGGGTAAACATTTTACCAAATACTTTTTTACTTTTACTTGAAATAGTGCTTGAGTGATATGTTTGGGTACTTTACCCTCTATAATAATAATACATTTAGAAGGTTTTGTAAGAAAACATTTCAAAGAATTGAAGCAATATAGTCGTGCAGTCGGCCAGTGTTGGAGCCGGACATGTTAGACGGATCCATTCAGTGTCAACGTTCCCCACAGCAGAGTGGAGTTACACTGACACCTTATCCATCCTGCTGTAACTTTTAGTTTTTACGGACTTTCTTTCTTATAAAGCAGCACAGGACGCCGCAGAGAGCAGCGCAGCATTCTGGGAAGGATATGTTTAACTAGCAGTAGCTGCTAAGGTGAGCGTTTCAGCTGCAGAAACATTAACTTTTTTATTTAAATACAAAAATCACTAAATGTTTTGATTGTTACATTTAATACCACACTATGTTTTGTTGTGGGGACGCCTGTGATGATAAATATTTTAGGACAATAAATTGTCCTAGGAGGTATTGCAATAAACAATAAGATTGTTGTTTTGAGACAGTTTTCCAGTACCATCATGCTGATGGATTAATAATGCAAGAACAGATTCTCACAAATCAATAAACTTGAAAACAGAAACAACAAACTAAAGTATCCGTAAAAAATGGCTAGTTGAGACCAGAATGAAGATTTTTATCCTCCAGGTTTTGGACAATAAAAACTGGACAGTTTGATCATGCAAATGGAAATTATTGAGCTTGTTTTTCATTTATCATGAGATTAATTTATTGCAAATCTGCACAAATAGCTTAAAATTTAAAACCCAGTTTCTGTTTTACCAAGCTTTTGTTGATTAGAGAAGGTTGAAAAATAATTTCAGGTGTTTTTCTTGCAGTACAAAATCAGGACTGGACTATTCCACCATAAGAGCAGAATAATTCAATCCAGACTGAGAGGAAATATAACTGACAATAGCTAAATAATACACAGAACATTAACAAAACTGTAATACTTTGGTTTTAGCAGAAATGGAGATCATTGTGATTCTACAGTCCAGAGTAAAATAATATTTAAAAATCTCCAAATCTAATAAAGATCAACAGTATTAATGTTAATCCGGTTAATACAGTGTTATATCTGTAAATGCTGACTTGCACATAACCAGAGAACATTAAGGTGGATCCAGAAATAGTGGCAGGAATTTATATAGCTGTTATAAACACTGAAGTTTCCTTAGACTCAAAATCCCCGAGATCTCCGTGCAAGAAAAAACCGAAACCAAATTTAAAAAGAAAAATGTTACCTTTTAATGGGGCTCATTTTCAACCCAATCAGTGCTAAATAAACCAGTTTGTGTTCATTTTAGCTAACATTCATGAGCAGGTCAAACAGCTAAACATTTTTGATCCAAACTGATTTTGTGGGAGAAAATTTGAACCCGAAACGCCTAAAAAAACTGATCAAAAACCCTGAAAAACACTGGCGTAATTCAGCTAAAATGAGCCGTTTGTCATCAACAGTCAACATTTCAGACGTTACACTTTGGTATTTCCAAACAAAGAAAAGAAAACATAGCAGCTATCATAAAAAGCCTGGACTATTTGGTGAAAGACGTTTCAGGTAGTAAAAATTGGACAGTATTGTCGTAAACCGGAGCTAACGCTAAGCTAACCGTGTTAGCCACCTAGCTCCGTCGGCTAAATCAGAATCGGTAGCTTCCACAAACGGCTACTTTACCTTTTAAAATCCCTCATTAGCCGTCTCCTTGCGGGCGTAGACATTATTTCAGCTGTGTATACAAAAACAATTTGAAAAAAACTAAATGAGCGAAGAGGAAAAAGCCCAAATCCGGTGTTTCTTCCGCTTGCAGCTCCTTTCTTATTCCCCCAAAACAACAACTGGCTAGCTCGCTATTTATGGTTGACGTCGGGTTGGTTGCAGTGCGGAGGCCAACACAGGCGCAACCTGACATGTCCCAATGTTTCTGTAAGACTCCTCCTACTAACAAATAAATACAATTACTAAAAATCTGTTGGAATGTATTAAAAAATTAAACTGCTTATATATGAAAGTAATAATAATTTATTACACAGTTACTAAGAATGTGCAGTAGTCGGAATATTGGAATATTATTCAAAAGTTAATTCATTTTCGAGTGATGCATCTCAACAATAATAGTGGCTTACAGCCAGAGTTGGGTAAAGTCTTGAAAAATGAAATACTTTTTACTTGCTGCTCTTATTTGAGTAACATTTCTGAATACTCTACACACTGTGACTTCAAACTTGTTTTAATCCAAAATTCACCTTCAATCAAAATTTCACATTAAAAATGTTTCTTTTGCTTTATTTTATTTTGAAATTACATTATTTATTTGAATTATTTTTATTTACTAAAATGTTCACTTATTCTTTTGTCTTTCTGAAGAGGTAATTTCTAAATATTAAATGGTTGATTTTTGATCAGTTTCTCACTGTTTTACCGAATATGTCTCTGCTCTTACTTGAGTAATTTCTTGGATGGCTACTTCTTTCTGTGACTTGAATAAAATCTTTGTGTAATCTGCCCACCTGTGCTTACAGCCAAATAGAACCCAAAAATCTCTTTCTCTAAAACATTTTTGAAACCAGATGTTTAACTGCATCAAATAAGAAGAAAAATCCAATCAAATTTATAGTGTTACCATGAATTTGTTCATATTTTTAAGAACTACTATTTTTAATATAAGGGAAAACATAACATTTTTGCAAAAAGAGCATAGTTACATTTGCTTTTTATTATTTTAAAAAGAAATGACTAGACAATGAGCTCTATAAACATGGTACTGGTACTTTTAGTGTTATTCTTTAGATATCCAATTAGTCCATTAAAAACCTCACAAATTGCTAAAACTAAACATTTGTTATTGTATTTGTATTTAAAGATAAAAGTTAGCACTTTCACCTATATTTCTAAGAGCCACAGTGGAAGATCCCAGCAGCTGTGTGTATAATTTAGTGTGGAAACATACTTATGTTTACTAAATTAAATATTTCAAATATTTTAACCAGGTGATAGGAATCAATGCTTCACTTACAATCACTTTTCTACTTTGTGAGAAATGACAGATTAAATAATTATGTGCTCCTGCGTGATAATCTACTCAGACAGTAAGTGGCTTACTTTATAATCCCCATAATCCATCTGAAGCTGATGCATGCTGCCTCTATTGTCCTGCTGGGAAACTGATCAGAAGCAAAAATTAGCAAAAGGTGGGCTGATGTTTCAATACTTAACAAAAAGCATTTTATGATGGATGCACAAGGGAGTGTAAAAGTATGGAAATGTAATTAAATTCAAGACATTTTAGCTCAATATATCTGAGGGAAACAGGTAAATAATTCACACTTTTAACTGTTAAACTTCATTTGTTTTACTTAAAGCATTTGCTATAACAGTTCACTGGTTTTGTAGAAACAGTTTTATGGAGACATTAATCATAAGGTACATCCTGATACTATGAGTCATCACTGCATGCTGGGCAAAGACCAGCTATTGAATCAAGCCCAATCCTTCTCCTCACAATTTTCCTAAAAGAATCCAGATTGCTGCTATCAATAGGCGTAAAGCCCTCTTAGCCCATTTCACTGTAGTGACAATGTAGGTCACACACAGACAAAAGGGCGACACGCCTCCTCCATGCTACCAGCAGCTAAAGCAGCCATGCACATTTACATCCGGTCTTGCTGTGTGTACATAATAATTCCCACAAATATGAGCTGTGCTTTCTTAAAATGCACCACAGGAAATCCTTTCTGCCAGGAGCCATCAGACTTTACAGTCCCCAACTCTGAGTAACTTAAATCTGATTTTCCCTGCACTCATTTACAGATTATTTACAGAAAAACATATTTACAAGCATGCTTGTTATCTTATTTATTTACTTACTTATATTAAATCATATTTGAATTGCTTACATCACTCTGAGATACATTTGACTTTTCTTTGCTTATGGCAGCGTTTCTCAAACTTTTTCAGGCTGAGGATCATTTGACCCATTTACAGTCAGTAAAGTATATTCTAACAATGGCTATTATCGACTGTGCGCTACTCCCGTCCACAACAATGGCTTCCAAACCAACAAAGAGAAAACATGTTGGCATTCTGTGCACATGAACAAAATGGCTGCTGTTGAGATTGAAACGTGTCAGATGATGTGGACAACCTCCCTCCGACCTCCTGCTGTGAGTTAGGTAGAAACAAAACCAGAACTAGTTCTGAGCTTGCGACTTGTTTGTTGTTGTCATAGCAACTGCCTGCCAAGATGGTCGTGATGTCACACGAAAATTATGTATTATTTCCATACATCTCAGCTGTAAAAATAACATAAATCTGTATTATTATTATTATTATTATTATTATTATTATTATTATTATTATTATTATTATTATTATTATTATCATGGGGCATTATGAGGGCTTGTTTTCTGGCTGGTACAGGAAAAAGGTGACCCTTTCTGCCAGCTGCTGGACAAAAGCTTTGGGTCGAGCCAAAATATGCAGGAAGAAAGAATCCCTGCTTAGCTCTGCTGCTTTTAATAGACAGGCTGAGGAAATGCTGGCATTGCTTTCTCATACAGGCAACATTTGCCTGTATCTTTTGTTCATTTGAAAATAAAATCAAGACTGTGCAATATTATGTACATTTAAAAAAATATTTAATTATGCATGTTTACTTCCATTGTTCATATGTTCTCAGTTTGACTTTATGATGATTTTGTGTTTTTATGAAGTAAAGCACTTTGAACTTTCCTGTTGGTGAAATGTGTAATACAAAGAAACCTGATTGATTGATTAATTGATTAATATGTGTAACATAGTTAAATATAATCTGTAAATCTTTTAACTGGTTTATTTATGATGGTGATAAAAAGCCTTTGTTCTCCATGGCAACCATCCAGCTGAGCAAAGGCCTCGATGGACCAACCTCCGCCTTTGTAGTGCAGCTCCTCCTCAAAGTTGCAGTTTTTGATCTTCTGAGCTCTAATGACAGCATTAATTATTAATGACAGCAGTAGTTATTAATGCTGTCATTAGAGTTTATCAGAACTAAAAAGGAAACTAATATTTCACATTAGATGACAGGAAAAGGTTTTCACAAGGCACAGTTGAAGGTGCAAATGGTCTGCAGATGGTAATCTGGAGTAAGATTAATATTCCTATATATGGTCCCTGTTGAATAGACTAAATAAACAAGCAAATACTTAATGAAACAGTGAAATTAATCAGGAAACTCTCACTAGTCAACCTTAAATCATAAATTGCATCTGCACAGAAACGGAGGAGGAATCTAACTGGGTGATGCAGAGAGCAGCAGGCAGCCACCATCTGCACTGCAGGAGCTAATTGCCTCATTAAAGCTGCCGTGTCATGTTACATAGGCGGAGATAATTAAATTACATATTCGGATGCTCAGCCTTGTAGCATCACAGTCACTGTTCAGTAAAGGCCAGCAGTGTTGTTATAGGCAGACATCATGAAAACAGGTTAAAATCTATTTTATAAAGTCTCTTAAATTGAAGTCCTCAGAGATTTTCACTTATAATCAACTGCCAACCAGTCACAACAGAACCTTATTGCTATTTTCAAAAGCAAAAAAGCAAATATTTTGCTTACTAAACAAGCAGTTAAGTAACTTAACTCAACTGCTTGTTGAGTTAAGTTACTTAACAAGTACAATAGACATTGGCTGTAGGCATCAGGGGACGTTTCTTTTTGGTTGACAAATGTTCCTAAATAAAAAGCAGGGGGCATCTGGATTTGAACCGGAGACCTCTTGATCTGCAGTCAAATGCTCTACCACTGAGCTATACCCCCACATGATGCTCTCATGAACAGCTGTCAAAAGATGACTCTTTATTCAGTCAAAGAAGTTACTGGACAGATAACAAGTCATCTGGATTTGAACCAAGAGACTTACATCTGACCACATATCATAATTAATTTCTGTCAGTCACATTGATATTTGTTGTCAAGACACAGCTCCTTCAGAAACCAGGGGGCATCTGGAATTGAACCAGAGACCTCTTGATCTGCAGTCAAATGCTCTGCCACTGAGCTATACCCCCACACATTATTCATCTGTTCAGTATTTTCAGTCAGGAGCTGAACTCAGCAGTATGATCACGAGTTTATTGGTCAAGAGAATCTGAACACTTGACATATTTAATGGTCAAACTTGTGTTAAACAAGAACTGATTTCTGTATCTATGTTGGATCAATCACATTGGTAGTTGTTGTCAAGAGGACTGACATGGTCTGATCTGAAACACTAATCAAAACTCCATTCTCAAAAGTACCAGAACAAATTAAGAACCTAAATACAAAGGGATAAAAATGAGGACTTTATCTAAAAAACACACAGATGCAACCCAAACACGGCACAATTGTGACAGTTATTAGTCGTTCCATATTTAAATTATTTTTAGGTGGGATCTGATTACTAATAATGGTACTTCTGAACTGAGTACACTGGATTTTTTTTTTAGCATTAAAGCAAAGGGAGCTGAATATGAATGTAATTTTCACTTCCCATCCTCATATTGTATTTTTTCCACTTTACAATTTTGTAGAACTTAAAATCTCAGCGAGTAAAAATAAAAAAAACATTGTAAAATTAAAATGGTTACGAGTACTTTTGTGAAGAGTTGCATATTTTGTCAATGAAACCCAGGGGAGTTGTGTGAAACTTATAAAGAAATTATTGTCTTACATCCAACAAGGCGTTGCCTCTTTATTGTTTTCCTTGTGAAACGGGCTGCATGGTTTGTCTGACTCATCACTAAAATATGTGGTGGTAGGATTTCTGAAGGCACCAGGGATGAAGCATCCTCATTATATGATTTGCTGAAATCACATAATGCTTTTGTAAAGAATAGAAGCGGCTAAAAAAAAAACGCTGAATTGCATCAGGAGGTGAAACTCTTCCAGTTTTCTTTGTCTCTGCAAGTCTGTTTATCTCTCCATTTCTGTTCACTCAGTTTAACAAACTAAAGCTAAACATGTTTGATTTATTATTATACAGAGAGGAAGATGTTCACCCAACACATTCTAATGTATTCTACTATATTTTACAAACAGGAATCTGTTTTAGTTTTAAAGTGGTAGTGGACTTCCTCCTTTCAAACAGCAGATGGCGCCAGATATTCAGGATGATCCTGTTGTTGTCATGGTTTCAGGGTTTCTGGGTAAAATACTGGATTCTGATTGGTAGAGAGAAGGGAGTAACTTTAGTTGTTTTTTCTACGTGTGAAAATCGACCTGAATGTGACTCCCGGGGGAAAAAGAAGAATTAGCTTCAGATCGTCTTTCTCCTCATATGCAGAAAGTTTGAAATTAATTTTTTGCATTTTTGTAACATGATACTGGGAGAGGACAAATATCTGTCAGTTCTCATGAAGTTGGGCAACATCAGGTCTTCACAATGCACCAGATGATGTCATGTTTGACAGCTGTTTTACAATCCTGGCTGGTATTTTTGGAGGAAACATGGCGCCTCATCTGTGAGGGTTTTGTTCTCCGCCTCCCCTCGGACACCAGCTACCAGCATCTCCATCCAACTTTCCATAACAACCCATTCATCATCATCATCATCATCATCATCCGGCATCCTGTTGTTTTAGTGACAGTGTTGTTTACAAGGCCTTTCATCCTGCTGGCAGCGCGGCTCCAGCGTAAACATGCGACCTGCGCCTGTTTTCCTGGAATCAAGTGGGCTTCTGTCCAGAACCCGCTGGCTGCAGCAGGTGCTCAGATTTTAGACCCAATCTGTAGTTAGATGATGCTAACCAGTCTGAGTGGCAGCGTTAATACTAGAATAATCCATGCAGTTCAGGTTTCTTTGGATTAAGCTTCTGTGTTACATTACATGGGCATGTCTCCTGCTCTCTTATGTAATAATGACCAACAGGTCACTCCTTTTACATCCTAAAACTGACTTTTAGGAAACACTGTCAACACACGATGCTAAACCATAACAATGTTGTCTTCTTAACTATGTAATAACTTATTTTTCCTGTTTGACAGTAAATAAATTCCCTGCTGAAGAACAATTTTATTCATTTCAAATAAAAATTAGACAGAAGTTAATTATTGTGGTTTCTCATTCTGTTGTAGATGCCGATGACTGTGGTCAGGAAGGCTCTCCTGTAGCAGTCTGTGTTACAGCGGTCCTGAAGAATCTTCTGACTGAAGACAGTGTTGTTTTATGTGGAAACAC
Source organism: Poeciliopsis paucimaculata (assembly GCA_903067055.1). Lineage (NCBI taxonomy): Eukaryota > Metazoa > Chordata > Actinopteri > Cyprinodontiformes > Poeciliidae > Poeciliopsis > Poeciliopsis paucimaculata. The sequence continues at coordinate 85,597 of CAEGAD010076216.1, forward strand.
ACCTATAGATGGCAACACCTCAAACACAAAAGAACCAGATATCAGGGAGAGAATTAAGGTTCTGCTCTATTTGGGGAACAACTTCCAGATGCAAAGTTCATCAGTTTCAGACATTAAATTTAAGTATGAGCCGTATTCACCAAGTGGAAACAAAAATGGAGGAGTCAGATTTTTGCAGTTGGAGAATTTTATGTCATTTATACTCCAGAGTCTCGCATTAGACTCTGCAGTTTGTTTTGGTTGCATTTACCCAGAATGCCCTGCACTGCTGTCCACTTCCTGCTTTTGGAGCGGTCTCATGTTGGCGTTCACATATGCATTTGAACTCAACCAGAGTTCACTTCAACTGAACCCAGACAGAAGTTTTTAAAGAAAGTTTGCTGTTTTAGTACATATCAGAATTTGCATGCATATTCACAAACAAACTGGACAAAAATGGATCCTGAGCCAAGATCACTTTTTATGAGAAAGAAAAGAGTAAACATTGTTAATGCCAGCAATTTCTCTCTCAACGGATGGATGCGGGAAAAAGGAAAAGCTTCACAGAGAAACAAAATGTTCATTTTAATTCAGAAGAACCAAGGCCCAGTTCTCTTTCTGTTTCATCTGTCTCTCTGTCCCAGAAGTGATAAACTACCAGCAGAGTGCTCTTTGAAAACTGAGCTACACCAACAAGGCTGTTCACAAAGTGTTTAATAAATTATTAATGTGAAACACAAGGAAGCAGAAGACGCCTGCCGCTCCATGAAGATGGGTCCAGGTCATGTGTGAGAGACTAGAAACCTGATGCTGCAGAAACTTGGAAAATGTCCTGGAAACGCATGAATATCCATGTAGTATTTATTGGCCTGTTTGTTTAGACAAACTGACCCGAGATGATAAAGTCTGCTTCAAATAATTTCAACAATGTGGCTTGTCTCCTTTCTTTGCAAAGCAGAAAGCGGTTAGATGATTTCATCATGACCAAGAGCTACAAGTTAAAAGCAATGTGCTCTCATAAATGTGCTTTATTTGATGGTTTTCTGCTGCAGAAAAGGGTGGATGGGAAGAAAATGAACCAGTGACATTAATTCTTCAAAGCACTTTTATGACCCTTTTAAATGACTGAATGGTAAATATTAGGAAGACAAATGTATTAAACATCTTTGTTGTTTTACCTTCCAGCAGGTCAAACACTAAACATCCATCAAATGTTTAAATTAATGCAAACTGATGTAAAGAGCAGATCAAAATCCAACTGGAAATCTGTGACAAGACTTAAAAACGGTGTCTACCCTACGTTCTTCACTGAATCCGATCAAACTTGGATAATTTTGTAAAAAGAAACTGGTAGAAATTTCAGTCAAGATGAACAAAGCTCATAGTTAAACTCTCTATCAGAGAGTTAGAGGTCAGAGGTTATTTATCAGTTAAGGCCTTATTGTGTTTAATTTCACCTTAATGTCCTAATTGGTACCTCCCGGTCTCCCGCATGACGTCACAGCTTCCCTCCTCATTCATATGTCCAATAAGATGAAAAGCATCAACCTGTGGGGTTCAGGTTAGGTGCTGCTGTGGGCTGCTTTCACGTGTTTCTAACCCGAGTTAAGGTCACGGAGGCCTTCTGCTTTGTTTACTCTCTCCAACGCTGACAGTGACGTCATGGATACAAGATAAAATTCGCATCATAGGCAAAGTTCCAGGGATAGAAACTCTGTTAAACTGGGAGCCAATCACCGAGCTGCTGTCATTCCTCCCAACTGTTGTTCCTGTCAGCCGCTGAGTCAAGCTGAACCAATCAGGTCATGGCAGACCGGAAGTACTACAGAGTGGGGATTTTATTTGACCCATTTAAATGCATTAATGAGCTTCTCCCAAAGTGAGGTGAGCTGCTGCTCATGGAGGAGCTATTGAACACGTGACTGTTCAACACATCAGTTTTGGAGGTAAGATGGGTACGTCCAACAGGAAGTAACATCAGAGCAAACCAGAACTCACCTGGAGGAACTTCACTTCCCTGGAAACTCCTAGGGATGGATGGATGATGGATGGATGGATGATGGATGGATGGATGGATGGATGGATGGATGGATGGATGGATGGATGAT